>JAEQML010059123.1:0-29093 GCA_016904865.1 Pissodes strobi
ACTATATAGGTTGTGTCAGTTCAGTTCCCTATTTTGATAGCTTGTATATATGTGCTAATCATTTTCACGCATTCATAAGTTTTTTCTGGGTGGTCATTTATTTCAGTTTCAAGTTACAGGATTGCTTAAAAAAATTGTCATTATTTATTCCATTAAATCTTCTTTATTTTAAACGAAACGCCCAGTGACTTTTCAAATAGATATATTTTCTTTGGTCCCAAATTCCCAAATATGCATACAGCTTTGGTAAAGGCTGGCAACTTACAGCGTAAGCCACAAAAAAAAGGTAACCAGTATATAATTTTTTTCTGTTACTGATCTAACTGAAAAATATCATTTTATACAGATCTATGCATCCCTTAAAAACTGAAAAACAACAATTAAATTGGTAATTATCTTTTTTGAAAATGAAAAAGCCCCTGTACTTAATCCAGATATTACTACCGTCCTTTTAAAATACATTCGATTTACTGGGCGATTGAGTGAGCTTCGTCTATTTTTTAGAAGATGTTAGAATATAATTGAAGGGAGTTGGCGCTGGTACCCGCCTCTGCCACTGTAACCTATGCAGGTATATTGCAGCAATCCGAGCCATGCTTAGAGGACCTCATCCAGTCTGGTCTTCCTAATCAGACTCCACAAATGGAGTATCGGCTTCTCCATGTACCTTCCAGGTCCTGGTTTGGTATCTCCTAGCCTTGCATAGCTGAGCCTGCAGAGAGCCTTACACTCGCACCACACGTGTTTTGGAGTTTCCTCCTCCTTCTCCTTACAGAACCTGCGATGGCTACTATCTGCCAGGCCGATCTTTTTCATGTGACTGTTCATTCAACACTGCCCCGTCAGCTGACCCCCTAATATTCTTATCGTCTTGCGACTCCTCTTAAGTAGATCTGCCATGAATTTTGGGGAGCCGTCTTTTATGAACTAATTGGCCTGTAGTTGCCCCGGTGTTTGTAACCACCAGTTTAGAGAATGTTTATCTATCCAGCTTTTAACTGCTCTTTTCAAGACTCTTCCTGCTGTCCCGCAGTAGGGCTCAAGTCCCAACGTATATAACCTTACTTCTTTGTTACCTCGATGGCCTTCATGTCTCGGAACTCACGCAATGGTGCGCTTATTGTTACGACCGACCTCTTCAAGGGCACTTATGTCTTTAACTAGTCTAGATCTGACCATGTGTGCACTAACTACTTTTAAGGCGGCCTGACTGTCGGAGTATATGACTACCCTCCTTTCTCTAATGTTCAATATCTCTATCTCCAAGGCGCAGTGTTGAATTGCCGATACCTCTGCTTGGAACACTGTGGCTTGACTGCCCATGTTTATGGAGATATTCGTTCTTGGTCCGTGGACCCCGGCTCCCACCCCATTACCGGTTTTAGAGCCGTCGGTATACCATGCTTGGTCTGCTTTTATAGGAGCCCCCCCCCCCCCCTCCATGCCATTCTTCTCTACCTATAATTACTACTGAGAAGGGTGTCGGGGAAACACCCCAACATGTGTAGGTATAAACTATCGTTTGTTTAGTTTGGTGATAACACTCTGTATGTATGTGGTATGAATGAACCGTAATTAAACTCAAAATAGATTTATTTAACCCCAGGTAAACAGTAATTTATGCATTTAAATTCAGTTCTTCATTACGATCCCTTAGTCCGAACCTGGTTTTGTTGGTATAATAGAGTCCGTCATGTACAGCATTCCCTAGAACGTAAAATGTCATTCCGTCAATTCAATGGTGTTTAATCGTTTTCAAGTTAATATATCCTTGTCTCCGCCAGTGTTCTGTAAACAGCAGTGTGTCAAAGAAAGAAAGAATATGCGTTCACCCTCTCAAAAGAAACCGACGCTTATCTTTCCCGCGAAACCCCACTTTATTTTGGTATTGGCGCCAGGCCGCCAGCTAGAAGAAGAAATTATTTATTTCAGTGAATTGCAAACACTCACCCGCTTAGGATCTGTCTCGTCACCGCTCTCCTAAATTTTAGCGCCAAAAAAACAACTAGCCCTGTCCTAGCACTGTTTAAGGCAAATAATTAGTGTTATTTCTCTCATTTTGTTAGTTATTTGAAGTGCAGTTTTAACTTTCACTCGACTAGCAGCAAAACGTGCTGTCGCTCCCAAAGGCCAATTTCTCCATTTGTATGCACCGATATTAGAAAATATCGAGTGTACCTCTGTTATCTTCGTCCAAGTTTGGACAAAGACCCCTTTTGGGCGTTTTTACGCAATACCTTAAAGCCAGAAACGACGTGGCGTCTTGGCTTCCCTATAGTTGAAGCGAACCTGTAAAATGGCGGTACCAAAGTTGTAGCTCAAATTGTGCCTGTACTATTCAAATTAAGGATTTGAAGTCAGATCCCTGGTTACAATAAAGGTAGGGAATAGACGAAGAGTTATTATTAAAGTACTTAGTGAACCTACCTATCTAGTTTCAATTCACAACGTATGTATAAAACCTCCACCATCCTATCTTAATACAGTCCACTAATTGCTTGTAGTTAATTACACTGTTAATTGCTACCCCCACCTTTGTGGTCAAGATAAGTTAAGAAAATTAATTTGTTTGTACCGACCAAAGGGTCTATCAAACCCATAGGAGGGCGTTGTTTCGTCTGATGGCAGACGAGATATTTGATCTCCTCGTTGTCCTCTAGTTTCCAGCTTGTGGGCCTTTCCCATTCAATGATGAGCTTGTTGCCTTGCTTGAGCCCCCTGTATGAGGATATGTAATGGAGGTAGATTTAGCACGACTTCCAGTGCTGCAGTTGGGGTTGTTCTCATCGCCCCGAGACGCACAGACATGCCAGCCTTTGTACGACTTCTAGTTGCCTGATTGCACCTGGTTGCGTGGCCTTTATATCCCAGGCTATAGAGCCATAGGTCAGCATGGACCTTACCATCATTTTGTACAGCCAGAGATTCAATTCGGGGCTCATCCCACAGTTTTTCCCGCAAAATCACTTGCATCTGCCCAGTGCAATTCTTGCTTTCTGAGTGACCTTGCTAAGATGCGGTCCCCAAGTCATACCTTAGTCAAAAGTGACACCTAGGTATTTGACTTCCCTGGCGAAGGGAATTATTATCAATACATCCTCATTGATGGCAGCAATCTGATTTTCTCGCTCGCGTTGAGAATGAGTAGCGGTCTACAAGATGAGCATTGGCTTTTTCAGATCCTTTAATGCTCTATTCTTTGTTAATGGTACTATTGTGGATTTCAACGGACTAACCGACAGATCCTCATCTGCACACCATTTGCTTACTATGTTCAAGGCTTTTTGTGCTCTTGTTGAAACAAAAAGATGTTACATAAGAACCGATTCATAAACATCAAATCATGTCACTTGTCAGCTGATTTTATTTTAGCTGGAGTTTTGTGAGTGTTAAAACGTATATTGATCATGAATGATTAGAGCTAAGACATTTACTTTTCTAAACATGTAAAGTCTCATTGCGCATGATATTCAGATACTATTAGGACATAATATTACACTATAATTCTAGTTATAAAAGGTTACAGGTTATTACAGTACATGTTAAGTAGTCAAAAGGGAACCGTCCTGTTAAAAGAACGCTATTAAGTTATAATACCGCACTGCAATAAGTTTTCCTTATTTTAGAAGACCGTTGAAACGGCAGGAGCTTCTTGAGAATCTATACGAAATACCTATTTCTCCAGATGAAATTATACTTTTCCTCCCTGAAAATGCAAATGACGACTTGACTGATTGTGACTCTGGGGATCACGAACTTAATCACTCTAAATACAGGGATCCAACTAAAGAATCGTGCCAAAGTAATAATTCTATGTAGCTAATGAGCATGAATATGATTCTGATGATGACACACCAGTGGCTCAATTTTATCCTGGGGCAACTCTTGTTGCTCAATAGTAATGGATCGAATAAATCTCCAAAATGGGGAAAAATATGTTGCTAACAGGTATGATTTGAAGAAAAATGGTGAAGGTGATGTATCTTTTAAAGAAATGAAATGTTTTCAAATTTTAAGCGATTGTGTAGAAGTTCCCAGAAGGTACATGTATCGGGAAAACAGGAATGACACCAATAATATCCTAGTGACTAATACTATATCAAGAGATAAGTTTTCTTATATTATGAAAATCCTATATGTTTGTGTTGGACTTCGCACCTCTGGAGCACCAACATAGCATCGACGAAGGAATGATGTTATATTTTGGAAGGCACTATTGCAAGCAATTCATTAGAGGCAATAAGATGGAGGTATAAACTTTGGGCAGATGCTTTATGTTTCGGATATACAGTGTGGTTTTCCCCATGTCAGAGCGCATCAGAGACCCGGCCTAATATATTTAAAAAACTTAGGTTAGGCTTAAGCATAACCCTCAGATATGCTTAGCTCCAAATAACTTGATATTCACTTTCAATTATTTTTTGATAACTTTTTTACTTCGATCCATTTAAGATGAATTAAAGACAAAAGGTCACTATGCTGCAGAGACTATAGAAGAAAATCGTTCGTTAAAATGCCCAGTTTCTTGTGTTTCTGGAATGAAGAAATTTGAAAGAAGGCAATTTGAGTATCGACTGGACAAAGATGCTCAGATCGTTGTATGTCGAAGGAACGATAATAGCTTTGTCATTATTGCATCTAATTTTACACCACTTTTCATCCGGACAATGTTAAATGCGAATCTCAAAAGGAAAAACCTTGTGAATATTGAAAAACCTAATACTATACAATTTTATAATACCTATATGGGCGGTGTAGACAGTGGAGACCAGAATATTAGTCTATACAGATTACCCATTAGAGGGAAGAAGTGGTATTGCACAATGAGGGCAAGGAGGGCAAATTGGACCAGATGGAGTTTAGAAAAGCGGTTACTGGAAACATCAAATCGGAAGGATCTTAAAAAAGGCCCATCAAAGCAAAATTCGCATGAAAATGTTCATTCGATGCTCGATGGAACAAACTATCTGATAACATATGAAAATCATCAGCTCAGATGTGAAGAATGTCATATGTGAAGGATATTAGCTGCCATTAAAGAATGACAGCTTCAAAATGCTTTTTACCCCAACAGAAAAATCGGAAACCGTGTTGAATTATGCGAAGAGGAAATCAATTACAATTACATGCAGACGATTTCAGAAAACTACCATGCAAACATACCATGAAAAATTGATATAGGAAATTTGTGGAAACGGGATCGTTAATAAATAAAGAAAGATGAGGCAATAATAATGATCAGGAATACTTGAATAGATTATGGCAAATTGAAGAAATTTATGAAAAAATAACAACAGAAATTCTCTAAGAAAAATGGCTGTTGCAATAACTATATCTAAAAGTGAGTGTCAAAGATACTTAAAGATTTAAAAATGCAACCATATAAGATAAGAACCTTTCAAAAAGTTAATGAAAATTACTTCGAAAATGGGGTTTTCTCTTGTCAGATCCCTTATTAGTTCAATTTAGATCTGAACCAAATGTTATGTTTATAATAATACCAGTTGAAGCAACTTTCCACTTAAATGACGAAGTTAATATATATAATTGTAGACTTTGAGGAAGCAATAATCCTATAGATTATAATGAATTTGAAAGGGATTCACTAGAAGTAAATATGGTGTGGTGTATCAGAGCAAAATATTTACGGCCTATTTCTTTTTGGAATACACCTTTTGTAAACGCAGCTGAAACGAAATGGTATTAAAGTTATAGCCTATTTCCAACAAGATGGAACCTCACTCCATGCTTCTCATATAACCAGAAGACCGGTGGCCGAAGCATTTGGTCAAAGATAGATAGAGCGAGATGGGCCTATGGAAAGGCCTCCAGGATTCCTAGATTGAACACAATTATTAGACGAATTGAAAATAAATACCAGAACTGTCATAGACCAGAAAATCTTGCTAAATTCATCTAATAATGAGTTGTGGTGAATGGATATCATATACAACATTTATTTGAACTTTTCATTACTACTGCTCTTACAGTAATTACAAATTGAATTGCTGTGTTTTAGTTATTAAAGGATGCATAGATCGTTATAAAATGTTATTTTTCAATTAAATCAGTAACAGAAAAAATTGTATACATGCCACATTGTTTTGTCTTACGCTGTAAGTTGCCAGTCTCCGCCAAAAGTGTATGCATACTTGGAAAGTAGGGACAATAGAAACCGTATGTGTCAGAAAAGTTACTGGGCGCTTAATTTAAAATAACAAAGATTTAATAGAATAAAAATGGACAATTTGTTTGGTAATCACCAGAAAGCTACAAAGAAAATACGTTACGGATGTGTGAATATGATCAGCGCATCATTCTATTTCATTTATTTTTAAAGGTACAAGCTCTCAAAATAGGGAACTTCCCGCTGATACACCCTCTATTTAACGACTATTACTTAAATTTGGAAGCTTTAACGCTTGGTACCTCAATTTTTATTATTGTATAAAGCGTGTGAATTTTATATCCAGCATTGATTCTATCGGATATTCAGAATATTTTTTGCATTTGGATAAATTAACTGTAACATGCAATATGTATCGGGAATAAAAAATCGAACATTTGATTTGTCGCCATTTAGTATTAATTAGTATAAGCAAAACTAATTTTGCGATAAAATTGTCTAATGATAAAACTAGGTTCATTCTCTAAATCATAAAAATACATCACTAGAGCAATAGACAGAATTTTTCTCCTATAAATAAATATCTTCCTCAGAGTTATTCTGACGTAAAATAAACGGTGAATGTGTTGAATGGAAGTCAAAATTTTAAGGTTTTTAGTTTAGGAAATCGATAAGAAAGTGCTCTGCCGAATACTCGAAGTTATCAAAAAAAAATTACATAAATTTTAAAGGTGAATAAATTTTGAAAAGAAGTTTGAATATCGGCATATGCCTTGGCTACACTATGCTTTTGTTTAATCCAAAAGCACGCTACTGGGTTATACACATAAGCATAGTGTAGCCAAGGCCTGTGCCATCAAAATAAAGCTAAAAGCGTATTCATATAATTTTTTTTTTCAAAACTTATTCATTTTTAAATTTTATCGGAAGTTTCTTCGGATTACTTCGATAGTAAATTTCAATGGATGTTTTATCTGTCGAATAATAATTAATCAGACCACAGCCTCAATACTATCATATTCTCTCATATTGACCTTATGCTCACAGATTTGAGCCAAGTTTTGAGCGGCACCGGCCCTGCCCTTTTTATACAATTTAAATAGTTCTTGCTACTTGTTTTTAACCATCCTTGGAGCTAAATTTTTTTCTAAGCATTAATTATAAAAATAACGCATTTTTTGTACCTATTATGTAAGTTCGTACGTAGTCTCCACCTTTTGAACATTTCCACGTGTCGTCGTAATATCTGATATGAACACAGACTAGTAGCGCCAACCTAAAACAAAAACAATTTGTTTTTAAACGTGCATTTGGTAGCGAGTAATTCTAATGATTAATGATGATTGTTTGATGTCACTTGCAGAATATTCAAGTAATTAACATTTGCAGTAAAAAATCTAAACACTTAATAAATTTTGACATATTGTTTGTGTTCGAGCATAAAATCTTGAAGGTTGAGTTATATATTGCCAAGTTGGCAAGATGCTGGAGCATTCTAATTTACATTGTTGTGGTTTTTTATATTTTGGATTCTCCGAAATTTACTCTGCATTATATAATTCTAATAAATAAAACATTGTTAGGTTGACATACGTAAAAAAATAAATCTCAATTTGGAGACTAGAAAGTCAAGTGGAAAAGACAGTTTAAAATTTATATTTTGATTCGTTAAGCCACTAGGTTTCATGTGAACTCCCAAATTTGGCGATGTGAAAATACCATGTTCTCTAAGCAAAATATTCTATTCACCAGATGTTTGACATAGGAAAAAATCCAGGAAAGCTAGAAAAGGTCATATTCTTAACTACCAATTTTGGCAATGTCGAAATATGTTTTCCTCAAGTAAAATAACATTTTAAAATGAAAAAAAGACAGCCAAGTAGCATTCAATCTTTGCCTGCGCAGCCAAGTTGAGCAACGGTAAACATCACAACAAGACCAACAACGAAGGTAGAGAAGCTGACGCATTTGCCATCAGCTCCGGACATACTCAACTTGTAGACGAACCAACTCGGATCTCAGAAAGAGGCGAATTTGCCCCCTTCTTGGATCTTTTTCTAACTACAAATCCTGACCAGTACACAATTACAGTTGGTCCGACATTAGGTACCTCCGACCACACACTTACTACAACGGAGTGTGAACTGCCACTTCTACAGAAAGATCCGCCATTGCCTCGTAAAATCTGGCATTACAATTGTGCAAACTGAGACGATTTAAAAGAGTTCTACCTAGATTTCCCTTGACTCGATGTCTGATTTGGTACTGACGATCCGTCATTCTGCTGCGAAGAGATAACGCAAGTAACCTCCTCAGGAATGGAAACATACATCCCAAGTTGCATCAAGTTACCGTCGAAAGGAGAGCCCTGGTTCGACAGAAGATGCGAAAAAGCTGTAGGTAGCAAACAGCAAGCCTGCAAGTACTAGCAGCGAAATCAGACCGCTGAAAATTATTTTGCCGAAGCGAGAAACAAATGCAAACGAGTGATTGACGAAACTATGGACAAACACAATCAAAGGATCGGGAATAAGCTTTTGCAATGTCCTAGTGGCTCTAGGAGTTTCTGGTCGGTAGCAAAGGCAGTAAGTAATATCTTTACAAAAACGTCTCCCCCACCTTTGACAGACCAACGCGGCATCACGGCGACTACAGCCAAGGAAAAAGCAAACATGCTCACCAAAACGTTTTCATCGCACTCTACCTTAAACGTCCCCCAAGGCAAAACTTTCCCCAACATATCGAACATCAACACTACCATGACAGAAGTTAAGTTTCATCAGGGCATCAGAATCGGACGGAATACCTGCCATCATGTTAAAGAACTGCGCCAACGATCTAACACTTCTTCTTTCCCGACTTTTTTCTCTGTCTTGGAAAGTCGCTCGAGTGCAACCTGTTCCAAAAAAGACAAGAACACCACGCCCTCAAACTATCGCCCAATTGCCTTACTTCCAATAATCTCCAAAGTCATGGTACGTGTGTCAGAAAGTACTCAAGTACCTTGAGGCCAACAGGTTAATTAGCGATAACTAATACGGCTTTCGCAAAGAGAGATCGACAGGAGATATATTGGCTTACGTAACTCATATATGGAGTAGGGCAATTGAGAACTACGGAGAATCTCGAGCGATTTTGCTGGATATTTCGAAGGCAAGACGGCGTGACGAATTGCTCAACAAACTACCGTCCTTCGGACTGCCAGACTTTCTCTGCAGCTCTCTGAGGAGCGCAGCAAGATGGCGCCGACTGATGAAGATCGGCAAAGTACGTCCGCGGAAAAAATGAATTTATCGTGTTCTAAAACAGGCAAACCAGTGTTTTAGTCTGCATAACTTGCGGGAAAGTTTACCACAAATCATGTGCCAAAAGAGATTGGACTGAAAAACTTGTAATACTGGATGATACCCGGTTAATCTGTAAGAAGCATGATGCTGATTCCCTAACCTCGAATTCCGTAGAACCAAACAAAGAAATTGGATACCTCAAGGAACTGGTGGAAGTGCTGTATAGTAAAACCAAGACCCTAGAAGAAAACAATTTACTCCTCAAATGGATTAGAAGAAAAACTAGGAGAAAAGGATGAAAATCTAAGGTTAGAAAAAAGTAAACATGTTGCATGTTGGGTCACCATCTCATATCTTCCTTGCAGAACCTAACCGGGTAAATACCTTTCAAGAAACAGAGATGGCACCACCTGCGACAGATAAGACGCTTTCTCATATTGAAGTCCTAAATTTTGAAAATCAGGTAAATACCTTTCAAGAAACAGAGATGGCATCACCAGTGACAGGTAAGGCGCTTTCTCATGTTGAAGTCCTACATTCCGAAAATCCTACACCTTATGAAGTTTCTGACCTTAGTACTGGTCAGGCCATAAACAGAAGAGAGAGAGAGGTTGGTGACAGTGTTGACATTATTGATGCTGAGGCAAATTTGACAGAAGAATTTTCTGCTGCTGTGGAAAGCGAAAACTCTGAAAGTGGCAGCAAAATCAACGATAAAAACAATGGGTGGAATGAGGTTACGAATAAAAAATACCGAAAAAACAAGGAAAACCGCCCACCGCCAAAAATTGAAACCAAAGAAAAGGTTGCATCCCTACAACTCGCCGATAATTATACATGGCTCTTCATTTCAGGCTTTGCACCCAGCACAAGCTCACAGAATATATTGGACTACCTAAGAAGCCAAAAAATCGATAAAAAGTGCATCTGTGATAAAATGAAAACTAAGAAAGACAACTTTAGGAGCTCCTTTAGGTTAGGGGTACCTAGGGAACTTGCAGAGGAGATATGTGGCCAGTTGGAACGTTTGTGAACCATTTTATCAATATCCAGAGCCAAAATATAAGGACAAAGAAGCCGCTGCAACTGAGAGTGTAACAACCTCCAGTACTGGATTCCATGAGGTTGCTCGTGTTATTTTAAAACCATGTAACTGTGTTTAAATTTTAAAATTAGATTTAGTCTTATATTGCTTTATTTTTGCTTGACGTGTGTAAACAATTACCTTTGTATCTGACATGAATAAATTGAGTATTGATTATTGAGTATTGAGTATATTGATGACCTGCTAACCGAAACCAATAATCCAGTTGTTATGGAATTTGAACTACACCGCTTTAAAAAAGCAAAGAGACAAACCAACACAAAAGTCATAGACATCGGAAGATTGAGAGATCCTAATATAAAAGAGCAAGTAAGAAGCTCACTAGAAAGAGAAATGAAACACACATAGATAGAAGAGACGGAGGCAACCAGGAGCGTAATAGAGAGAACAATTAACAATATCAAAGAGCAACAGATAGGGTTCATAGAAAACAATAGAAAGCAAAGGTGGATGACGCAGGAAATACTGTCCTTGATGGATGAAAGAAGGAAGCACAAGGAACAGAATCGAGACAAATACAGAAAACTCAACAAAACAATTAGAAAAAAATGCAGAGAAGCCAAAGATCGATGGCTGTCAGTAAAATGTCAAGATATAGAATCACTGCAAGCAAAATACGATACATTCAACGTACACAAGAAAGTTAAAGAACTCGTAGGAAGATGTCGAAAGCAACTAGCAGCAGTTTTGAAAGATGCCAAGGGAGAAATCGTAGCTGGAATAGAAGAAAAACTTAAAAGATGGAAATAGTATGTTGAAACACTATTCAAAGACAACAGATCTAACCTTCCACCGAGAAACGACGATGCTGAAGAAATCGGACCTGAAATTACAAAGAGTGAAGTTACTTATATTATCAAACTACAAAAAAAAACGGAAAAGCAACTAGTCAAGATGACATATATGCTGAAACTCTGAAGATTATGGTAGAAAACGACGAATCAGGTCTTGATCTTCTTACATCACTGTTCAACAGCATATATACCAGGGGCAGGATTCCACTTAGCTGGCTAAGATCTACGTTCATCACCCTGCCCAAAAAGGCTGGCTCCTCGAACTGTGACGACTA
This sequence comes from Pissodes strobi, assembly GCA_016904865.1. Classification (NCBI taxonomy): domain Eukaryota; kingdom Metazoa; phylum Arthropoda; class Insecta; order Coleoptera; family Curculionidae; genus Pissodes; species Pissodes strobi. The sequence continues at coordinate 11,589 of JAEQML010059123.1, forward strand.
CCGCCTGATAAGTCTAATGTCACATGTTCTAAAGGCCTTCTTAAGAGTAATCTCGCAAATGCGAGACCCAAGTTAACGAAACCCAGTTTGGATTCTGGAATGGGTTTGGCACACGGGAAGCCCTCTTCTCTCTGAAAGTCCTAACACAAAGATGTAGAGATATGAATGTTGACGTGTACGCATGCTTTATAGACTATCGCAAGGCATTTGACTGCGTTAAATACGAAAAACTAATACAGATCTTGACATCCACAGAAATAGATAATAGGGACATTCGTGTGATTAGTGACCTATATTGGAGACAATCGGCCACAATCCGAATAAACGGCAAAACGTCAGAAAACATCTCGATCATGAAAGGAGTGAGGCAAGGTAGCGTCTTGTCACCGCTTCTTTTTAACATATACTCGGAGGCAATATTCAGAGAAGCACTTGGCGAAACAACAGGAGGAATAGTAGTGAATGGAATAACTTAGGATACGCGGATGACACCGTCATTGTAGCCAGCAGTCCAAGTGAATTACAGATAATTATCCATACAATAGTCAAACAAAGCGAACGATATGGTCTTTTCATGAACATATCCAAAACCAAGACCATAGTATTCTCCAAAACACATAAAAATATAACCTTGACCATAGAAGGCAGAGACGTAGAGCCTCCTCGTTTAAATACCTGGGCACCTCGATAGATCAAGACTGCGACCCTAAAAGTGAAATCAGATCCAAAATAGAACAGGCGAGGAAGGTCTTCGCTAGTATGAAGAAGCTCTTTACTAGATTGGAATTGAGCTTGGAGCTCAGGACACGCATGCTCCGTTGCTATGTGTTCCCTGTCCTTCTATACGGCAGTGAGAGCTGGACACTTGATCCCATAACGGAAAAGAGAATCGACGCATTTGAGATGTATCTCTATCGACGCATGCTCAGAATTTCTTGGACACAGAAGATAACCAATATAGAAGTTCCAAGACGGAAAATAACTGCTACAAACGATAAAAGAAAGGAAAACACAGTATCTTGGACATATTATGAGGGGCATCCGATACGAAATCCTGAAACTTCATCGAAAGGAAGATTCAGGGAAAAATATCTCTCGGAAGACGCCAGAACTAATGGCTGAAGGACATCCGCAGGTAGTTTGGGCGCACATCCGCAGAGATCTTCCGAGCAGCTGTTTCCAAGACGACACTGACCATTTGGATCGCCAACCTACGTAAGGAGACGGCGAAATAATAAGAAGAAGAAGATGACAGTATCCTTGGCTACCTTTACCAGTGACTGAGACATATTACCGCAGACAGGAGCACATTACAGCAATTAATCAAGATCTGGAGAGGGTTCGAACTTAGGGCGACCGAAATTTTGCCCAGTTCGATGCAGCAAAAACCCAAGCGGCTATGTTCACCAAGAAAGCTTATACAGCGGGCCCTGATATCATTATGGCAGGATCGATCATTCCTTCACTATCGTCAATCGGACTACTGGGTGTCTCGGTCAACAGCAATATATCCTGGCACGACCACGTTACTAACCTCGCAAAATCAGCCTCGAAGAAGCTTGGTGCGCTATTTCAACTGTATATACCGCAGCAGCTGCTCTTGCTCTACAAAGCGCAAATAAGACAGTGCTTAGAATATTGCTCACATCGAAGCACACCCTAAAGCTGCTGGATTCCATTCAGAAGAGAACTGTGCGTTTCGTCGGCGACCCGGAGTTGACCCGAGATCTGTATAGTCTGGAACACCGCAGACATGTGGTCGATATATCCCTGTTTTACGAATAATTTCACGGCAGACGTTCCCAGAAATTGACTAATCCCGCCCCCAGAAGCGCCTGTCAGACAGTCACGACAGACGGCAAGAGCCCACCCGTTCGTTGTACAACTGGAAACGCCTAGAACATTGCTTTACAAGGACTCCTTTATCTGGCGCACTGCATCGCTTTGGAACTCACTCCCAGGACATCTGTTTCCCCCAAATTACAACCCACAGCTATTCAAGAACCGTGTCCATCAACATCTTCGCACACACACCGCTCGTCGAGTGCCATAGGATCACCCTTTAGTGTGTGTGTCATTGCCATAAAAACTATCAAAATCAATTTTTGCTTCAATTACCGTATATCACACCAAGTAGCTGCTGTTACCAAAATTGAACCCTGGATGATAAACCGTGCAGTTACATGATATTATTTTTAACCTTATGCTGACAAGAACACAATAAGTACAAACTCGATCCAACAACGATTGCAAGAAAAACTTTCTATTTTTTGCTTCATTGTTAAGGATTCTTATAAAGAAACAATACTAGATAATTGATGCGGCAGGCATATTTAGATGAAACGAGCAAAAGTAGTTATAGAAGAGCTTGACAAAACGGACCCAAACTGATGCAGTAAAACTGGAGTGGCAGCTCCTGCCGTGGGGCACAGGAGCACGTGCCTCTCTAAAAAATTCCATAAAAAATCATAAAATAATATACCTATTAGACATTTATTCCTATTATGCCAATAATAATATTAATAATTATTTGTAAATTTTTCAGAATATTTAGAATTACCATTCTTTAATTATCTACTAAAGTACTAGAGCAATTTACTAACATACGCATACGTTTACACGTCCCAATTTTACGTCACAGATCGTCATTGAGCACGTTGTATTCTATTTTGTTTACGCAGTTCCTATGGCAACGGCTATTTTCAGCGCCGCCTGGAAAGGCCGATTGGCGCACATTCTTATTGCGTCCACTTGTCGGTATCCCAGAGTATACCTTTGATCTGTAATTTTCACCATTTGTCGCGTTTGTTTTAACTTGAGTTTTGATTGAAACCTCGCTATCAAAGAAATAATATAGTGACGATGCTGGCGCGTTTCTTTTAAGTAACACATTAGTTTTATCGACAATTTTGTGGATAAGTGAATGTTCTCTATGATAAACTAAGAACTAAGTAGGTAATTCCGAATACGTTGAACCATCTTATTTTTGCTTACTGTTTAATAGAAATTTACGGCAAATTATTTTGTTAAAATGAATTCAGTGGCATATATTTAAAAAAACAGGCTTCTAAATTATGAGGACAAGTTTAGTGCCAAGCAATTGGGGAAGCCTACTTCTGATTTAGTTATAAAAAAACTTGTACGGGAAATACAAGGGAATTTAATAGATATTTCAAACGGGAAAACGCATATGATAAATTTTCGTGGATGTGTGGCTTCATATTGGACAAATTGTCGATGCTGGCCGATGGGATATTTTGGGTCAGTCAAGTAGTTCCATATTCGGTTTAATTTACGTTTGCCGTTTTTCAGATTTATATAGGCGGCTACACCAGTTCCGTCAAGAGGAGCACATGAAAATAACCAACACTTGGTTTAGGCTACCACCCAGGCGTCTCTACACATGGAGAACCCCAGCAGACTGTCCCGAACATATAATTAGAAACCAGATGGACTACATATTGGTCAACAAACGTTTGGGAACATCAGTAACAAGAGCGTGTACATACCCTGGAGCCGACGTCCCATCTGACCACGTACTTCTGATGGCGGAAATAAAAATAGAGATCACTAATGGGAGAAAACGGAAACAAGAACCAAGGGTAGATTATGATAGACTTAAAGATGAAAGCATCAAAAATGAAGTGAGCAAGAAATTGAATGGAAGGTCAGCAACGTTAGTCATGTCACAACCGGCTGAGGAGACGAATCTTGATAACGCGTGGGAAGACATGGAAGAAGTGATGATAGATAAGGTGAGGAAGGAGATAGGATACAAGCAAAAGATCAAAAGGAAGGACTGGATGACAGACGAGATACTGGCAATGTTTGAGGAAAGAAGCAAATACAAGAACCAGGGCAGTCGAGACAAATATATAACATTGCAGAATACTGTAAGAAGGGCAATAAGAGCGGCAAAGAATAAATGGCTGAAGGAACAGTGCGAAGAGGTAGAACGTTTACAAGAGCAGCACGATGAGTATAACCTGCACAAGAAAATAAAAGAAACAGCTGGAGTATATAGAAAACGGACTTTCTCTAACATACAAAATGAACAGGGGCAAATGGCACAAGGCAGCGCACAGAGAAGAGCTATCTGGGAACAGTATATTGGCAACCTCTTTGCAGATGAAAGACCTCAGTTAGAAGATAAACTGGAGGATAATTTGTCTGGACCGTCGATTACAATAGAAGAGATTACTAGAGCAATAAATAGCTCGAAAGATAAGAAAACGGTTGGGCCAGATCTAGTGCCTGTTGAACTGCTCAAATTATTGGATACCGAAGGTATTAAGATGCTTCAGGGTCTTTTCAACCAAATTTACAACACAGGAAAATTCCCAACCAAATGGTTCATATCTCTTTTCATCCCACTCTCAAAAAAATAACAACACAACAAGATGTGAAGACCACAGATTTATCAGCTTGATGAGTCACACTCTGAAAATATTTCTGAATGTCATTCACTACAGAATTTCCACAAAATGCGAAGGCGCTATTGGATCCTCTCAATTCGGATTTAGAAGAGGTCTCGGTACGAGAGAGGCACTGGTCGCGACCCAAGTGTACAGAACTGCTACGACCAGGGGAAAGATGTAGTGATGTGTTTTATAGACCACGAAAAAGCATTTGACAGAGTGCTACATCATAAACTCATTCAAATACGGAGGCGACTTGACATAAATCAGAATGATATACGCTGTATTGAAATCTTGTACTGGAACCAATCGACTGCAGTTAGAGTTGATATCTAAGTTACAAAGGCACAGAAAATTCTTAGAGGTGTAAGGCAGGGATGTATCCTCTCCCCACTTCTGTTTAACGTTTACTCTGAAAACATCTTCCAAGAAGCTCTCTAAAGGCAACAATTAGGCATCAAAGTAAATGGTACACGGATCAACAATAAACGGTATGCAGATGACACAGTTCTGATAGCAGATAACATGAATGACCTCCAAAGGCTCCTGGACTCAGTTGGAATACACGGCCGGCTTATGTTTAATAAATAAATTATGGGAAATTATGGGAATTAACATCAACATAAAAAAGACAAAATTCCTAATAATCACCCTCAAATTAGATGAGTTTCAGAATGCAAAACTATCATACAATAGTGAAGACATAGAATGGGTAAAAAAGTTTGACTATCTGGAGACTTGGTTGTGTGAAGACTGGTCTTCAGACGTAGAAATCAAGTCCGGATAGAAAAAGCGAGGAGCTCATTCATGAGATTCAGAAACGTCCTTACAAACTCTGACTTCAACCTCCTCAGAATAAGATTCACAAAATGTTACGTATGGTCCGTGCTATTATATGGCATAGAAGGCTGGACACTGAAGGTTAATACCATACGATGTGGGTCTACCGAAGAATCTTGAAAGTTCCATGGACAACAAGAAAAACCAACGAGGAAATTCTGAGCAGGATAGGAGGAGAACGTGAATTGCTGGGCACGATAAAACGCAGGAAAACAGCGTACCTGGGACATGTGATACGAAACGACAGGTACCATTTGCTCCAATTATTAATAGAAGGAAAGGTAGAGGGAAGAAGGGGACTGGGCAGAAAGAGGATGTCGTGGCTTCGAAATATGCTATGGACGGGGATAAGTACCACTGGAGAATTAATTCACACCATCAGACACAGAGTAAAATGGTCAGAAATGATCGCAAACATCCATTAATGGATAGCAGCAGCAGCAGAAGAAGAAGAAGAAGAACAGACGGTCAATTGGGGAGGATGCTGTTCTGTTGGTCGGGTTTGTTGTTAATTATTAATATATTTATATTTAAAAACGAAAAAACTATATGTTTATTACAATTACATAATTAGAATTTTTAATTGAAACCTTTACATCTATGGAAAAACTGTTTTGATTTATGTAAATAACATTCATCGTCATGTGTATGTATTTTATTCTTTTCTCCTATATTCTCCTTATTCGTAAAATTAAATATATTGGTCACAAGGGGCCCGATATTGACGACTTTTGGGCGAAAGTCGGGCGTGGTACCCCGACAATTTGTTTGGTTCCCTTCTGCCCCTGCGCCCTCCCTCGTTCAAGGTAAGTCATATTTCATGCTCTAAATAAAGATAGTCTCGCTGATAATACCACCTAAATTTTTGCATTCAAAAATATCAATACCGAAAATTTCGAAAATTGATTAAAGGCATAAAGAAATTGTTCCTTAACTGGCAAAGCGAGCTATCGCAACCGTAACTTTAGCAAACATAGACAAATAAACTCGCTTGTAATGCAGAAATAAATTCTTGTACTACGAGACGTGATTTAGTGAAAGCCTACTTTGCCCCATAAATTTCTAGGTCATTACTAATCGTAATAATGATGATCTAATGATTAGATAGCAGATGTGATACATACCATATTATCCTGAGACCTATTTCGAAAAGTCCGGGAAAAACGAGGTCGTCCGATGCGGCTAACCATTTCCGGCCAAAAAGGCGCAGAGCCGGCATGCCACCCTCGAGTTTCTGGAAGAAAATAAATCTCTATTAATTTCAACAACAAAGAGTCCACATTTAATAAATATAAAATAACAAAGCAAGGCAAAAATCGCCTGCAGGATCTCAACGTCTGCTGGTCTGTGTGACCGCTAATAAGTCGAGAACAACTTGGTGAATGACCAGGATTGTTTCTATGCATTGTCTGATTCATACTATTAACTAGTAATAATTATTCTTAATAATAATTAATAATACTACAATTTCTTGTTGACCCACTTGGGCCAGACATATGACAGACTATGTCTAGGTGTCTAGGTGACTCTTATAGATTAGTTACTTTTTCGTTAAATACTGAAAGAAGTGCAATAGATACATTCAATATGGGTGTGATGTGGTATTTTTATGTAAATATATTTTTACATAGATCATAGGTTTCTGCGGGAAATTGTTTGATAGGCCGTTCAAGCGTGCAGGAAGTAAAAGACGACCGGCTTTCAATATCTGAAATTTTTTGTTGTTATTTTTGACCATCAGGTTTCATTACCATCTGATTTTGTAGTGGAATTAATTGGCAAACATACTGCCAGGTGGAGTTCCTGAAATTATCGTCCATTTTTTCTGATACTGATAAAGATGTTTAACAACTAGTGTGGTTAACCTTCCAATAAAAAAAGGTTTGTTACATGTTAGTGTGTCTATATTGAAGAGAAAATTATTTATAATTTAATTAGGGACTTTCCGTGAGACGAACTACCTTCCGTGAGACGAACCGCGTCCTTCTGTGGGACAGAATTGCCTCGCTTGGGGCTGAGAGTCCATCAGCGGCCTTTTCCATGCCGACGTAGAGAGTTCCCGGTTACATTTAGCCGGATAGAGGCCTTTTGTTGAGGTAATATGACCACATGCTGGAGACGTAGCTTCGCAGGAATCGCCGGTGAATTCCATGTCTGTAAATCTACTAGATACAAGAAGGATCTACCTTTTTAAGCTATTGATTGGTTGGTTCAATGAATTTACCGTTAAACGACTGTAGGTCGTCTGCTTACATATATCATAATTATTATCGTTATTTATCATTTTGAATGATGAACTTACTATTAAATGACTGTATGTTGTTTGCTTTTTATATCGTATATTTTACTGATATTTCTCGTTTTTGTTTACTGAACTTACCATTTTTGCTTATGGAACTTAACGGTAATCAGCTGTAGGTTATCTATTATCGAGTATCTTATCTATTTCTGTCCCTTATCATAATTGCTTTAGAGATACTTGTTTTCTTCATTATCCTACCTGATATTGTCTCGAGTAGAGAATTCATTTGGCCAATGTTATGATAATTAATTGAGTTATTTTTACTGTAACTGGCTGTAAGCCTCATGACAGTAATTTTTTTCACATAAATGCCATTTACAACTTAAATTTTTCGCCTTGATACTGGTATCGAACTAAGCTCACTAGTCTAATAATCTAGATGAAATACAATATAGAGAATCATCTCATTGGTTCATGGGTGATACCATAAGCTCAAATTAATTTGAGACGTAATTAATTGTCTTTGGAGTTTATGTGAAAGTTGTTAATATTTAAATGAACAGTCTAATTAGCATCCAGATGTTGATTTTGGTAAGCTTTCACCAGGATATGTTTCTAAATTTTACCGCCCTGATTTCAATGTGTAAAAACCATTGATATATTCATAGTTAAAAGTTTAGTGGCGCTTTCACCTGACTATCAAGTCATAGACCCAAGCCTCTAATTATTGATGAAACTGCTGAGTAAAACCTGGCATATTGATCAATTAACAAATTGTGTTACATAATTGGCGCCCAACGTTTGAGGCGCGTTACAATATTCATCTTCTATTCGAATCGAAAGACAATTTGACACTGCAATTTTTCAACTAAAAAACATCAACCATTTTAAATAATGTTTTCTGTAGGTGATAACGCCAAAACAAGTACCAAGCTTAAGGTAACCTTATATGGTGCTAAATTTTTTGCTTAGATTGCTCTAATTTATAAATTCCCACCCAATTTTGATTTTCCAAATGCAATTATCAAATTCCGTATTTTGATTGTTACTTGGCCTTGGAAACCAGACATCTGCAGTAAGCATTTATGCAAATGCCAGAATAACAGTATTTGTTTAGAAAACAATTTGAAAAATTATTTACAGTTTAGTAGAAAAATCACAAACGATTTCAAACTTGATTTCAGAAGCTTCCATCAAAAAATGATGCCAGAAATTATCGAGCTGTAAATATTTGTAAGGAACAAGACCTAAAGGAAACATGTTCGATCGGCATACTTAGATTAGATTTTTAGCTGTATATAAAAATATTACCATAAAATAACCATAGAATGTCATTGAGGAAAATGCCGAATGAATTACATGTATCAAAAGTGAGTGCGAGAGACGTACGGAAACTTTTAAACTTTTAAGCTTGTCAAAAGCTCCATAAGAGGACCTATGAAAAGTGGCTTTATTTTCTCTATGCCTGATGAGGCTACGACTCCCCTAAAGTAACTGTGTAGTGCACAGCCAATGTTGAGAAAATGTAATGAATAAACTGTAACGTGTTCTACATTCATCAATATGTTGGAAATTTTCTTATCCTCAAATAAGACAGAATAAAATTCTGGATGAAGCATATATTCAAGAGGATGGTGCTACTCCCTCATGCAACAGTTGAAACAAGCTTGTTAGGGAAAATTGGACACCTTATTTTCTTAACAAGACTGTTCCAGATTTTATGGAGGATTACGTCAAGCAGAGGTGTTATAATCCCATTCCACAGAACTTTGGAATATTCGCAAAGTTAGCAGTCCCAGAAAATATGCAACAGAATTCATTTGAACATTGCATAAACATATTGAACAGAATTGATAGAATATTCAGCATTTGCTTTAATGTTTCAAATATCATATTCAATTTAGATAGTTTGGATCCAGTTCCACATAATCTTGGAATATTCACAAAGTTAGCAGTCCAAGAAAATATGCTACAAATTACTATTAGGTAAAAATGGACAGCATTTTCTTCAATGTTTCAAATATCATATTCAATTTATATAGTAGAGGTTAGTGGGATTACATCAATCAGAGATGTTATAATCTAATTCCACAGAACCTTGGAATATTCGCAAAGTTAGCAGCCCCAGAAAATATGCTACAGAATTCATTTGACAATTGCATAAACGTATTGAATAGAATCAGCAGCATATTCAGCATTTGCTTTAATGTTTCAAATCTCATATTCAATTTAGATAGATCTTAGGATAGTAGAATTCCATTAAGCAGAGATGTTGTAATCCAATTCCACAAAACCTTGTAATATTCCCAAAGTTAGCAGTCCCAGAAATTATGCTACAGAATTCATTTGACCTTTGCATAAAAGTATTGAATAGAATGAACAGCATATTCAGCATTTGCTTTAATGTTTCAAATATTACATTCAATTTAGATACTTTGGGTTAGTGGCAAAGTTAGCAGTTTCAGAAAATATGATACAGAATTCATTTAACCATTGCATAAACGTATTGAATAGAATGGAAAACATTTGCTTCAATCTTTCAAATATCGTATTCAATTTAGATAGTTAGGGTTAGTGAGATTACATCAAGCAAATACGTTATAATCCAATTTCACAGAACCCTGGAATATTCGCAAAGTTAGCAGTCCCGGAAAATATGCTACTAATCCATTTGACCATTGCATAGCTGTATTAAGTAAAATCGAAAGCATATTCAGCGTTTGCTTTAATATTTCAAATGTCCATATCCAGTGTAGATAGTTTGAGTTAGTGGGATTACGCCAAGTAGAGATGTTATAATCCAATTCCACAGAACCTTGGAATACTCGCAAAGTTAGCAGTCTCAGAAACTATGCTACATAATTCATTTAACCATTGCATAAACGTATTGAATAGAATGGACAGCATTTGCTTCAGTCTTTCAAATATCGTATTCAATTTAGATAGTTAGGGGTAGTGAGATTACATCAAGAAGAGATGTTATAATCCAATTCCACAGAACTTTGGAATATTCGCAAAGTTAGCAGTCCCCGAAAATATGCTACAGAATCCATTTGACCATTGCATAGCTGTATTAAATAGAATCGAAAGCATATTCAGCATTTGCTTTAATGTTTCAAATATCATATCCAGTTTAGATAGTGTGAGTTAGTGGAATTACGCCAAGCAGAGATGTTATAATTCAATTCCACCTAACCTTAAAATACTAGCAAAGTTAGCAGTCTCAGAAACTCTGCTACAGCATCCATTTGACTATTGCCTAAACGTATTGAATACAATGAACAGCATATTCAGCATTTGCTTTAATGTTTGAAATATTACATTCGATTTAGATTCTTTGGGTTAGTCGCAAAGTTAGCAGTTTCAGAAAATATGCAACATAATTCATTTGACTATAGCATAAACGTATTGAATAGAATGGACAACATTATCTTCAATCTTTCAAATATCATATTTAATTTATATAGTTAGGGTTAGTGAGATTACATCAAGCAGAGATGTTATAATCCACTTCCACAGAATCTTGGAATATTCGCAAAATTAGCGGTCCCAGAAAATATGCTACAGAATCCATTTGACCATTGCATTAACATATTGACTAGAATTGACAGCACATTCAGCATTTGCTTTAATGTTTCAATTATCATATTCAGTTTAGATAGTTTGGGTTAGTGGAATTACATCAAGCAGAGATAATATAATCCATTTTACACGACAAAATAGATTCAAAAGTATATGTACATTTGAAGGTTTGTTTATACTATGTTTCAAGCATCCATCAGATAATGTAAAAAAACAATTTGTTCAAAAATATGCTTTATTGCACAGGATGAACAATAATTAGAAAATTGTCATGGTTGCAGTTAAAAACTGCAAACAGGTTTCAATACAAATTAGTGCGGAAATGCAGATCCTGCCTTAATTATTCATAAATGTACGAGTCAATATATCGGAAATTTTTTACAGCTTAAAATTTTGCGATGTTCTAGGTCAATTTCTATAATAAGGAGTTATACATAAGGAGGGAAGGGGGTAAACGTCGATAGTAATCTGTTGTTGAGCAGCAGCATGTTAAGTACAAAGGCTGTGGTGCGGAAAGTGTAGAACTTTTGGAAATATACATTAAAAGCATTTAAGAATAATAACAGTGCATCTGTGAATTTTAAGTTAAAGCAGTAACTTTTTTGATATTCCTAGATTTTATTGTTAATTGGAGACTACAAATATATTTTAAAAACCATATAAGTCATTGCGGTCGTTAAGAAGTTTAAATTGCTCATCTAATGAGACCTTGCCGGCAATTACAATTGCCAGTTGATTAATTTTTAGGCTATCTCTGGGATCTAAAATTGTCTCTCGAGTTTGTATGAAATTAAGTAATCTTCTTTTTATGGCTGGTAGTCAGAGGGTCTTCTAAAGTTTTTGTATAATTTGGCCATTAATGATGCAATCGAAATCAAAGGCCACATTATTTTTTATTATTTTCTGCTCCTTTTAAAGTACCAAATTTTAATGAAACAACCGGTAAGTATGCATATCTAGAAGATATCAACTTATCTTATAAGTCCAACTAAGGCTAGTTTTCTATTTTTTTTTGCTTTTTATGTAGGATTATTGAATCATATCAAGAGGAATATCGTTTACTACATGTATTGTACAATATTACTTCTACTTAAAGTCAGTGTAAAATTAGATTAAAATAATAATTCATAAAGCTTACTCAGATCAGCTTCATCAAATATGTTGTAGTTACTGACTTTTCTGGATAGAATACTTGAGATGCCGACTTACCTTCCCAGATCAAATAATCTGATCATTGCACTTTGCGGTATCTAAAACATACCCTCTAGGGATATAGTTTTCCGTCACTCACCAATCATGTAAGAAATTAATCGCCCTTTGTTTCTTCAAAGATTAAGATTATCTAGCTTTATGGCCATCAAATCGCGATATTTCATCTATCAAATGGATGCGTTGATATTGGAAACTGTTTCAACCATTATAGTCTGATTATTGATTATCATCAATATCATAATCTAGACCTAGATAATGTTCTTGATCTACAGTTCAGAAGTCATTGAAAGACTTGCTGATAGGCTTGTCGGCACATCGTGCCTCAGATTACCATATGCTCCTTATCATAACATCACCTTTATTAGCTCATATAACTGGTTATCAATAGGCCATATCAGCGAAGGGGCAATGGGAACGTGGAGAGGTAAGTACACCGCTCGCGGAATGTTGTCCTACCGACTGGTAGGGCAACATTCCACCGGAGCATGGGTTTTCTTGCCACTAGTGGCACCCAGGAAAGCTTCCCTATGGAAATGCATACAGCAGTGTTACATACTCTCCTCTGATAGCCAAGTTGCACTCAGGGTGGCCTGCGCATCCATTACTAACTTTAAATTGATCCAGGGGAGCGGGGATGCTGTGGAGTGGCTCGCACAGAGCAAGAGACTAAAGCTGATTTTGGGCGCCGGGAAACAGTGTGGAGGGAACACGATAGCAGATGAACTTGACAGGTTCAGCTTTGACACCTCTTGCATAGGTCCAGATCCTTAGGCTTCCCTATAACCCAAGTAAGAGCGGTCTCTGATCAAACCCTCACAAGAGAGTGGAGAAACTTTCAAGGGGACAGTCAGGCCAAGAACTTTATCGCCGAGCTTGATAAAACCAGGACAGAATAGCGTCTGGTGAGAGATTCCTGAGAACCCCATTATGGGGCACTGCCGTCTAAGAAGACTCATGAGCCTAATGGGCCTCGAGGAGAGCGCTACCTGCTGATGGTGCGAGGTGGGGGCTGAAATCCCCCTCCAATACCGGAGCAGATGCTTTGTCTTTGCAAGAGCGAAGCATGTCGTCTTCAGATCGGCAATATTACCGAACGAGGAGACAGTGTGCGTGTCATGGAGAGAGGTCCAGACCTTCATCAAGAGATCAGAAAAACTAGAGTGGACTGGAGATAGAACTGGTGGTTTAGACAAGATCTGGGATATGCTGCTAGGCCATTTGGTCCCCTTCAACTACTACTAGTGATACTCTGTAGCATGCATCAATTTGCTTGAAATGAATATGAGTATCATTTTAGCTTTAGTAAAATGTGTTTCCAAACCAATTTTTTCTGGAGCTTTCTTAGCATAATCGTTGTTACTTCCCAATTAACTCGTCCTCAGAGCTGAGGTACTTTATATTTTCTCGATCTATCTTAATACCCATGATTTTCGTAGGCTCTGTGATAATGGTGAACAATTTTGTCGACCAGTACCTCACACTTCGCTTTAGGTCAGAACTTCTGGAAGTCGAGTGTATTATCGATGCGATTACATTATATAATCTTCTAAGATGTCAAGAAAATTTTCTGTTTATTTATTGCATATGGTTTCATGATTTTAGCAAACTTCACTATATCCTACGCTTTTTTTAATGTAATAACTCTTTGGACTGTCGACGGATTAGAACAGTCTCCTCGATTAGGGCGCTCACAAATTTCGGATATCCATAATCCAAAAGCTAAGGTCACATATAGCACATCCCATAATATCCCATCCAACGCAGTTCAACCCATGGCTGAACTAATGAAATCCATGGCGCTCCCCGCTTAGGGATGATATACAATACCAAATTTTTATGGCTGGCCAACAGTCTTCCTCTGATTATGGATTGGATGGATCATATCGAATTACAGTGCGAGCTTCTATTGGATTTTTTTAAACTTTTCCGATTTTTCCAGTGGACTAGGACGCCATCATAGTGTAGGATCATCGCAATAATATTTTTAATTCCTCTTTTCATGCATATCACTCACACACGTTTAATTAAATCATTTAACCTGAATGCAAATTTCAAAACTCGCCTATTATGTCGTCGCGTGATGATACACCTTAGCTCCTAGACTATAAAAACATAATAATGGAAGCTAGATATGTAAAGCAGTAATTAGAAATAGGCACTAGACAATTCAATTAACCTCATGGTAATTAGGACTGCTTCTAATGTCAAAGTTATTATTACACGAGGATGGTCGCTGGCCACTAATTAGATTTCGAAAATATATGTCACTACATGTTTTAATGCAGTACTGTACGATATTACTTCTATTTATTGTTTCATTACCATGTCTGTCATTAATTATTTGGTTTTTCAATAATCACTAATTTTGGGATTTTACGCTATAATTGATTGATACCTATTTATTTACTGATTTGCGCACACGTACAATTAATTCCAAGTACTTAGTATCTTCAATATACTACTAGCAATTAAGGTACATTAATACCTACATTCGTAAAGTCGCAAGACAAACTAATGCATAAAGCCAGATATAAAATTAGATAAAAATAATAATTGCTAAAGATTGCCCAGATCAACTTCATCAAATGTATTGTGGTTACTGACTTTTCAGGACAGAATACTTGAGATATCGACTGAATTCCCCAGATCAAATAATCTGAAAATTGCTCTTTGGGGTATCGTGAAATATACCCCTATGGACATAGTCAACAGCTGATGGCTTCATTCACCAACCAAGTAAGAAAAATAAGCTCAGAAGCTTAATACAATTTATTAATGAAGTCAGCATGCAAATGCATAAATCTGAATTTTCAGTCTACCAAACCGTGAATGAGTAGTGTCACACCATCTCATCAAGGCCTTGACGTATGTGTTGAATACCAAAGCAACCGACAGCGAATTCGAACACTATAAAGAACAGTAGACAATTGTACTATTTGATGAAGATAGGTGCATTACTGAAAAACAGCAATACCAAAATAAAATCCAGTTGAATGAAGTACTCAAAAGCTCAAAATTCTACTACGAGGTTTGACTTTACATAAGTCTACAGACTGTTTACCAACCAAAACAGAAAGTATAAATTACTTTTACTTACAGTATGCTAGTAACTATTGAATAGCTGAAGGTGTGTAAAAGTGTATTCAGGTTTATACATTTTAGGTAAATATCCCATTGCTAATTAATTTGCGAGGAAAAACAAAAATATTTTCAATTGGAAGGATGAAATAGGAATTTGGCTGTATGAGGCATCTCTTGACCCAACCATAACCAGTAATTTCGTTTTATGAAAGAAACCATTCAGCACGGAGCCTGACACGCCAAGAAATCTAGCTGAAAAATATTGAAAATATGTTGCATAGCCTTCATTTTTCAGAAAGTTCGATTTCAATAATTTATTTTTTATTCTTATTCTTTTTTGCAGTAGCGCTACAATCTAGGGAGGATCTTGGTTACTTGCCTAAGTTGGTTCCATCTGCAGTGATCTTTCAACAAGTTTGGGTCGAAAGTCAGGTTCTTTTTTATTAGGTCTGACCTGATGATTTTTTGCCGGATGATGCTATGTCAATATTAATTGTCCGTACAATTCGACCACTATCAAGTCTGTAGAAGTACCCGAATCATCAGAAGTTGAAGAGCTGTATCCCCCATTATTCGTAAGGCTGGGACATTGGCCCATTGTTTGGTCGCATTAAGACCCAATGGTAATTCTGAAAATCTTACTGCCAAAACGTCTTTATTTGTCTTGGTCATTGATCATGTTTCACAGTCATGTGCAGTTATTATAGGCCGGATAACTGATTGAGAGTCATATTAAGTCCTTCGGTATGCCTAGATTGGTTAGGGCCAAAACTGCATCAGATAATTTTAAAAAAGATTTAAATCATAAATCAAATATACTTTTTACGATTTAAATCATCAACTAATTTCTGATCTTATATATTTTGGAAAAAATATATAAAACCTTTTGCTAATTTCCTCTTATAATCATTTTTTTAGTCACTCTATAATGATTCAATCAAATGTAGAATGTAGGTTATATAGCTTGGTAATAGGATTCCAGGCTGAAAACCTCCCTTAAATAAATACATGAATTTTAAAAGCGCAGAGAGTAGATCTCCCGCACGTAGGCCATCATCCTGGTCCCAGTGTAAGCTCACTCATATACTTGTCCAGCTCTGTAGCCAGATCTCCTTAGTGAAGGAAGGAACACAGCTTCCTCCGCTGGATCTTTCTAATATCCTTCGAGCTCAGTATGTAGCTCCCGAAGTGCACTCATACCCTAGCCAATGCAGGACAGTTGACGATTGCTCGTCCTTCAAGCACCACCTATATTTCATAGCAGGGGCAAATGCTTGTACAAACGGCAGTGCTCTGTGAGGAGCAATATAATAAGTCTCCTGTTCCCCCTCTTCAGAGCCAGGAAGGCCTTCAACCTAAAAGGCGCTGGATCTCCCAAGAGGAGCCCAGTATGCTTCA
The DNA here is from genome assembly GCA_016904865.1 of Pissodes strobi. NCBI lineage: Eukaryota > Metazoa > Arthropoda > Insecta > Coleoptera > Curculionidae > Pissodes > Pissodes strobi. The sequence goes on from JAEQML010059123.1 coordinate 28,362, forward strand.
TTTCTGATTCGCTCATTAATTGCGTTCTTCAGGATGCGGTAATCGTGCTTTAGGGCACACCTAACAGACTCAGGTCTCATTGAACCCATTACTAAACCATGTCGTGAAAAACGATCGGCTTTCTTATTTCCCAGGGCATTCGAGTGTCCCGGAACCGATACGCTCAGATACTAGTACAGAATAAACTCTATCAGATTCAAGTGTCGACAAAAGCAGCTCCATGATCTGAGCAATGTAAATATTCTTCCCTTTGAAGGGTTTTAACAGATCCTCATAGCCCCATTTGAAGATCGTATAAGTCCCCCAATCCATCTCTATGGTTTCTCCATACATCCTCGCCCTAGAACCAGACAATCCTATTAATCGGACATGGCCACCCCGCAACCACGCATCCGTATGGGCGTGCGAAATCTGAGGGGGTCTACTTCTTGATCTGATGGTGGACAGTATGTGGCCCGTCATTATGAAGAGTTCCGGAATTCCTCCAGATTATTATTGTGTCTTAGTTGACCGAGACCTTTCAGTCATTTCAGTATACAGACCTCAAGGTCTCAGCTTCAGAAATAAGTGAAAGGACGGTAAACCAGTCAATCTTTCAACAGTTCCGATGGGTGTCGCCTTCATAGCACCTGTAATCCCCATACAATGTAGTCTCTGAACTCTGTCTAACTGAGCCCTAGACATGGTCGATTGCGTAGGAGAAAATGGAGAGCCGTACAAATCCAATAAAGG
>JAEQML010059124.1:0-29093 GCA_016904865.1 Pissodes strobi
ATATGAAATTGAAATGATAGTGATTTTTACACTTTTTCACACAATAATAACATATTTTCTTAGAAGAAAGTAAAAGAAAAGATATCTAGACATAATATTGAACAAGTTAAATGTGTATATGTACCAAATATGTAACTAAAATATCAATAATTACCAGAGAAAGAAGATAATAGTATATTATTTTATATGGAGGAAAAGTGATACTTTTCATGGCGCGCTCGTGTTTAACAGCCGAACGGAGTGAGGCTGGTAATAGAGAGCAAGCCATGAAAAGTAACTTTTCCTCCAAATAAAATATGCTGTTTTTTCTTCAAATGTCGACAAATTAATGCGAAAACGTCTCTTTTTAATAGTAATAATATCTAATTATTATTAAAGATAAATGGGTTCGCAAGGCGGCTTAGACCACGGTCGTAGGTGGCCTTGCTTAGACTGGTGTCGGTCAATATAATGTAACATAAAGCTGTCAGTGGACACTGTCAACAATAATTATTTTTTTAAGATTCTCCGATTGCGTTTTAATTCCGTATTGATAAGCAGTTATTGAGTAAGTTCGATTAAATAATAACCAATTTGTTCCTAAATTAGTGATTTTTAGAAATGCAGCCACAAATTGAGTGATAAATACAAAATGTAGTTTAATAAATCTTGAGTTTTTGACGCTTATTTTGTTGTCTGTTTGTATTGTATCTATGTTGCTATGACAACACTTTTACCTCCGCCGGCGGAAAAGTGAAAAGTAAAGCTCCGGCGGAGGAAAAATGAAACTTCACGGCCGCCTACACAGTCGAGTAATGACGGATTTACTGACGTTTGAAGAAAAAAATATATAAATGATTAACGCTCTATATTTATATCTTAAAAACACCTAGCAGTGGTGAAAGGTGCGCATTGCTCGTTCGTGTCCATTTTATATTCAAAGCTTGTGCTTATGCTATAATAATATATAGCAGTTAAATACTCAGATACTTGATTGAGGTTCATTAGACCTATATATTTCTATTCCAAAGCTTTGAAAGTGCTATAACACCTCGGGTGGTAACCAAAGGTGGCACTCACTTACACTGGAGTTTTACACTCACTGTACCTCAGTTTATGCTTTATTCTTAGCTGCAAAGTTTCCGCGCACTTCGATAAAGTACTGTATGTAAACAGTTTTATGGCAGGATTTGATTTCTCACGCACGAAACACAGTTTCTCATGCTCCATATCTGAGAAACGTGTAAGTACGCTAAAAATGAGAGCAAACCTTTCCCTAATTGACGCATTGTCACGATACACATATAACGGTATGCTGATTTCTAGATTCTTTTTTGACCCGCCCGCGCATCTACGTCATTTGGGAGCAAATGTATCTGTTTGACGCTGTCATAGCTTATTTACTTAAGTAAATTTGTAGATTTGTGTTGTATTTTTAGACATTTAGTGTTATTGTGTATGCACTAGGATTATTTAAAATAAAACTTTATAGTGTGAAAACAATAGGGCGTGATATGAAATATTTTCGGTTTCCAATTCCATGAAGACTTAGTAAAGCAGTGGCTGCGTGCTTGTCGAGAGAAGATAGAATGAACTCATTAAAATAAAAGAGGAAGCATAACATCAATAAATTAATGAAGAACTTTTAAGCGTTATGGAGAACTTTGAAATCAGAGAAAAACTAAGTTTTGAAGCTTTATGTTATGTAGCTGGATATGTGGCGTATAAATTTAAAGATAAATCAAATATAACGATTTGGGAGCTAGCTCAGAAAATGAAAACAGAATTTGATAAAATGCATGGCTGTTGTTTAAGCAAAGAGATTTTCTTTTCTGAAATTAGCTGAAAAACAAAAGGCTGCGCTTACCTGACCTGTCGGTGCCATTTGAGGTTATTAAGTGTTTGTGCAGAACGATAATTTATATTAGATTAAGAGACCTAAACAGAAAAATCAGCTTTAATAACTGCCAAGGAAAATTGGATATAAAAATGTTAAAATTCTCAAATTACAAGAAATAATTTGTTAGTTATGAATGTATAGCTAGTATTGTCACTCCCGTAAATACACCACTGCGCACTGCTTGGTATTTTATTTAAAGTGGTATTGCCCAGAAAAATCCATGATAAATTAATTAAATTATATACGGTATACCTAGGGTCAGTAAGTTTCCCAATGTATGAAAATAACTATAATATGTAGGTACCTAATGTAAAATGTAAAATTAAAAATGTAGAAGTATGTTTTTATGTTCTTTTATTTCTCTCGGTGTAATTAAAAAAATAAACAAATCAAATTTTGAAAATGTACAATATTAAATACTAATTTAATATAGGTACACCGTTGATGCTATTCCTAAAATGACTTAGTTCAATATTGAAATAATATATAAATAATCATTTATACGTTTAAATTATTTTGTAGGGTAAAAGTATGTATATTATATCAATTATAATAAGTAATATAATTATGGAATGAAAGTGCTTTTATTCTTTAGTTAACACTCGTATAATTAGGAACGTACCTATTATACAAAATGTCCTTTAAAATCCCCCAAAACTGCGAATATAGTATTTTAGTAGTAACATATGTTCTATACACGCTTACATATCAGAATCGAAATCGTCGCTCCCAGGTGACGTCATACGTTTCTAGATGGGAAGTTCTGCCTGCGCGAGATCATACGGTTATATGTGTATCGTGCGCATTGTTCAAATCGCGGTGCTGTCAATGGCAACACAGCCTACTGCCTCCTACTCGACGAGCTCTGATAGTGCATCATACCATGTTCTTGCGGTGTGGGCGATTCTGTTCGATTCCCGTCAGAAACAATTTTTTTCAATTTTTTTAATATGATAAACCCGCACAACTTGTATGCCGGTTTTATTTTAACAAAGTAAATTACTAACTCTAATTATAAACCAAGAGGCATACTGATTAAAAACACGGAATTTTTTTTCCTAATTTTTTTTTAAATTTTTTATATGAAAAACTCGCCCAACTTGTATGCCGCTTCGTATTTCACCTAAATATACCATGATTATAATAAAAACAAAAAGGCATACTGCTTAAAAACACGGATTTTCTTTTCCTATTTTGCAACTTCATTTTATTTTTTTAATATGGCGAACACGCACAACTCGTATGCCATATTACATATCAACATTTTAGGATACAAACTTAGTATTACAACAAATTTTGCACTGAATAAAATCACAGAATGTTATTCCATAGCTGTACAGAATTTTTGCAATGTAAACAGTACTTGGGCATACGCAATCGGTATGCCATCTTTCCATAAGCAGTTTTATAACAAGAACTTGTATACTTATCAGTGGCAGCCTGTTTAAAAACGCCGAAAATATCCATATTCAAATACAAGTTCACGTGGCCATACCAGCCCTTCGGACCCACCTAAACGGTATGCCAATGGGTTTCCGGGGAATTTATATTTTGAATTTTATTACAAAGCACATGGCAGTCCGATTAAAATCGTACCAAAACACATAGTTTTCGAACAAATGAAGAATCATTTTTTAATATGAAGAACCCAGGACGACTCTTTGATTCATGCATTATTATCGTGAAGATATACGGATCATATTGTCCTCTGAAAGGCATACTGAGTAAAATCGTGTCCCAAAATCTGTCACTATCCCCCGGTCTATTTGTAGAATTGCAACGCTATTGCCATCATTTTACAGCAACAAACTGTAAATTGAAGGTTATTTTACAACAAGGTTACAATAGTTTTACTTGAAGTTTACAACGATAATATTGTATTAATACTTAATATTTACAATTAAAATACGTCATTTTCACTAATTTTGCTTATAATTTTACATTACATTACATTTTTTAAATGTAAGTCCGTTGTAAACTTACTAAAATAATTATGCAATTTTCAATAAAGTTACATAGGGAATGTATATTTACACTAAAATTCATGTGAAATCACAACACTATTATAAACATTTTACTGGGATAAACTGTAAATGGAAGATAACTTTACAACTATATTACAATAGTTTTAACAAAGTTTACAACGAGAATTATAATAATTAATAATACCTACTTACCTTATTTATTTATTTGTAATTACATTCCTTTTTTAAGGTATTGATTATAAATAAAACACTTTGCTAAATGTTTTTTTTATTAGAACATTAAACGCCTGTTAACCTTAACAACAAAAAATAGTAAATTTAATGCAAATCCTGAAAAATAAACAAAATACAGCCATACGGAAACTCTCTACATCAGATATGAAGTGAAAATAATGTTACATACATCAGGGTGATCCTCTATTATGTCCACCCCCATTTAAATCTATTAATTTTTGTAAAGAAAAAAAATATATTTTTTCTTTACGTCTACAAAAACTAGACGAAAAACCCTACATGGCAGTTTTTACTTTTTCTGTAGCTAGAAAATTAACAATGTTTTCGGGGTGGAAGGGCATTATAGGGGATCACCCTGTATATGTTAAACAACAAAAAATATTAAACTTAAAGCGAATTCCTGAAGGATCAAATATAGCCTTAAGGCAACTCTCTATATATAAAATATATATAAAGTCAAAAGAATGACGATATACGCACATACCTTTAAAAATAACTAACGAAGAAGATAACTTATAACTTTGTACTATTCAAATTCATAATGGTAATGTATGTCGATACAAAAAAAAACTATAAAAACACAAAAATAACACACTAAAGCGTTTAATATACAGAATAAAACAACAACACCGCTATAATGTCAGTGACCACCACAAAATACGCAGGAACCGAAATTGTAATGGAGGACACGAGGGATGAAATACAACTAATAGATTTCGCCCGGCGCACTGCGCAGGGCTTCAATCTTATAATAAACATGGAATACCGGAAGAGAATTTGCAGCGATTTTAATAGAAAAGTTACTATATTGATGTGATTCCACAATAAATTTACGGCGTCGTAGTAAACTAAAAGTAATTTAAACGTAAACGATGAGCAAATTTACCTTTGACATTTGCCATTTTATTGGAATTTTACTCACCCAAAGTATTATCATAGAAACTGTAAATACTATAGCAAAAGTACCACTAATAAACTAATATTTAGCAATTTCACTAAATCGCTTTAGTAAACAATAGTAAAATTTACCATAAAAAATAATGTATTTTTATTGTATTTTAACAAGCACTTTTTACAGTGTATATTGATGTGATTCCACAATAAATTTACGGCGGCGTAGTAAACTAAAAGTAATTTAAACGTTAACGATGAGTTAATATGTACCTTTGGCATATGCCATTGTATTGTAATTTTACTTACCCAAAGTATTATTGTAGACAATGTGCATACTATAGTAAAAGTCCAGTAATAAGCTAATATTTTGCAATTTCACTAAAACGCTTTAGCAAACAATAAGCAAATTTACCATAACATTTATTGTACTTTTACAAGCACTTTTTACAGTGTATATCTTACAGTATTTTTACTATTTGGCGTTCAAGATGATTCCATTTATATACAACAAAGGAGTGTCGAAAAGAGCCTCTTTTCGGCAATACTTTTGTTGACTGGTCGCTATAATATTGGCAAAATTGTTCAATGTCAAGGCCCACTAATAAAAATTGCGAGATCCTTTGGATGGGATTTATTCTATATCAAGATGTCGATTTACATTGATTTACATAAAGGCACATGTAAAAATAAAAAGTAAACTTACATTTATATCAAAACGTAGATCTTCGTAAAATTACATATAAGGCAAGTAAGTTTACCTAAACCAAAACGTAGATTTACATTAATGTTCCTAAAAGAACATATTAGATACTATAAAAACTTTTGTTTTTTTACGTAAATAATTTGAACAGGAATGGAAATTCACACAGTATATCAAAGAAATCTTTACAGAACTAGTCAAGGAAAATATACTTATCTTGTAATTTATGGTAATTTTATTTGAAGGTCCAAGGCAACCCGTTGTCAACGATTGAGTAGTTATGCAATTTTGCATAAATATATTTAACTGTGTAAAGTAAAAATAGTTTCTGAAAATGTACTTATTGCTTATTTTGACAGGCAAGTAAACTGAAATGGCTTCTTCATTATGGTCAATCTATTCTATATTGCGATCTTGATTAGTAAATATATACAAATATCTATTTAAATCAAAGATTCCCAAATGAAAGCCCTTTTCACCTTTTTGAAAAGTCCATTAACTATCAACCAAAAAAATCAAAGATTTTGGATTAGGTAGTTACCTATAACAGAAGCTGATGATAGAACAAATTTGGCAATTAAAGTAACAAAACTTTTACAAAATAACTGAAAAGTGTTAAATATGATATGTAGGTATATTTTAGATTATTATAATAATGAGTTTTAATTAAGCCTGCCGTAAAGAAGAAATTACCAATATGTTAGTTGATGACGAAGAGTTCGGAAATTACTTCATTATTTTTTCTGTGCTCAATGCTACAATGTGTAGGTAAACCTCCATGTATTATTGCTACGCATAGCTGAAGTTGCCTGAACTATCACTGTAAAAACTGAATGTAAGTTTCAGTAATATTACCACTATAACTATTCAATTTTTACTTCCTATTTGGTGTAAAATATGAAATACCTAGTTTTTTTTTCAAGTATATTTACAGCTGGTGTGTAATATGTTTTAACAATACTTTATTTTTCGTTTAATTACATAAATATACCCTATATCCCACGCGTTTGTGTAAGTAAATATAATATTATTTAAAATCATGTAAAATTATGTAAAATAATGTAAGCGTATGGATAAAAATGTAAAATCTATTATTTTTCCATGGTACGCTATGGAAACATTGCCTTAGTGTTACTATGCGCGCGCAGTCCATCTTCCCCTGAGCATCGATCGGGTCTGTCATCTTTTTTTATATTTAAATTATTAGAGCTTTCAGTTTTTTGCAGCAGTTTTTATTCTTCTTTTTAACCCGCCGTCTCCGCACGAAGGTTGGCGATCTACCTGGCAATCATAATTTTTGAAGTTGCAGCTATAAAGATATCTGTCGATGTGCATCCAGACCATCTCCTCAGGTCCTTCAACCAAGAGTTTTGCCTTATTCCAACCGATCTCTTGCCCTCAATTATTAGTCCGAGGAGCTCATACTTTTCTCCTCTCATTACATGCCCTATGTATTCTGTTTCTCTTTTATTGATTGTAACTAGAAGTTCCAGAGGCTTCCTCATCCGGGCAAGCACTTCCACATTTGTCACTTTTTGCACCGACGATATTTTCAGTAAGCGTCGATATAGGTACATTTCAAATGCCTCTAGTTACTTTTCCATAGTTGAATCAAGAGTCCATGCTTCACACCCATAAAGCAGCACGGAGAATATATAGCACCTAATCATACGTATTTTAAGCTCTAGACTGATTTCAGACCTCGTGAAGAATTTTATCCTTGTAATGAATGCTTCCTTGCTTGTTCAATTCTTGATCTGATCTAACATCGTTGTTATTGTTATTGCAGGAGATTTTTGGCGTATATTCGTCATTTCCTTAACTTTTCGATGTATGTTAAAAGTATCATGTCTTTGTTGAAGCGATTCTATTTCGTTACATTTATGAGAGAGCCAAGATTCTTTTGCTTCTCTGTATTTTTTTCGAATTATTCTATTTATGGCTTTGTACCTTGTAGGCGCGGCTTTATTCCTTCTTCTTTCCGCCATGAGTTCCAGTATTTCGTAAGTCATCCACTTCTTTCTTTTCTCATTTTTCTCGTATCCGACATCGTGTTCTTGTATTCCTGTGACAACTGTCTTGAATTCTGTCCTCTGGTGGATTCAAGATTGACGCACGTTCTGTAATTTGTCCTCCAACTTAGTTCCTATGTCCCTGTCAGGATCCTTCAGTTTGTCTAAAATGATTCTTTTACTGGTACTAGTTCTTTTAATATTTTTAAAACGTCTCATCCTGAAATTCAACACGACTGGATTATGATCGCTCTCAGCACCAGGATAGGTCTTTCACTGATTTAATATATTTCTTAAATTCCGGTGGAGTCATGATAAAATCAATTTGATTCCTAATTATGTTTACTGAATTGTGCTGGGGCGAGGTCCACGTGTAAAGTCTTCTTGGATGTAGTTTGAAAAATGTGTTGGCAATTAAAAAGTTATTTTCTATACAGAACTGGACCAGCCTGTCACCACGCGCATTCCTTGTCCCAGACCAAAGTTGCCAATTAAGTGGAGAGCAACTTAATTGGCACCTGTTCCGAACTTAGCATTCATATATCCAGTTATCACCGTTATTTCGCATTTCTTTGTAAGGCGAAATGCCTCGTTCAATTGGTAAAATTCTTCCACGTCTCCATCTGGTTTGTCACTTGTGGATGCATATAACTGAATGATGGTCATTGGTCGATGTGTTGTTGCGAGTTTCATCAGCATAACCCGATCGCCCAGAGGTAAAAAGTCTATTACCGACTTTGCAACGTCATTTGTCAGCATTATAGCTGTGCCGTACCTATGGTCCCGATCTGAGCCACCCGAGTAATACATACAATCTCTGCTGGTTTGTTGTCTACCCATACCAGGCCACCTTAGCTCGCTGATACCCAGAATATCTATATTCAGCCTCTGCATTTCTGCTTCGACGTTGGCCAGTTTACCAGGAGCATACAAGCTGCGTACATTCCATGTCGCAACTCTTACAATTCGTTTATAAATGGCAAGATTTTTTAGTGTTAGATAACGGGGAAATTCTTAGCACCCTTTCCTCACTTAGGGGCCCCGGAGTGAGGGCCATCTGATTTATTGTGCCTGCCATTAGGATTGTTTGGAAATAAAATAGTACAGTAAGTACTCCGTTTCTTTTCTGTACCGCAGCGTAGAGACCTTTTTGCTATTGTAGCTCCGCTCTCTAGTGTCCAGCGCTTTGCCGTTTCAGAGTCATTCTCACCACGCCAAGACCTGGTAATGATAAAACTGCTGCCTTTTATCATAGACCTTCGTGTCCCGTAACAGTGCTAGTTTTGGTCCACCCCGGGTATTTTATTTCCCCGGTACCCACCATATCTGGTGAGCATTCACCTATCCGTCACCTGGGGAGGCGCTCGATGGAGGAATAGCTAACCCCACACGGGAGTTCTTATTAAACGATTAATATATTAACAATTTGTTTTTCTATCCTTACCTTTACGTTTAATATGTTTATCGTGCAAAAGAGAACTATGTTGTTGTAAGGTTAGGATGGTAGTAAAGTGTTATTTATATATTATTTTACAGAGTGCCTAATACAATGTGTCTATATCGGAACCCCATTTTTCACATAAAAACGAAATGTACAGTTTAAAATGTTGTGTTGCGTATCCCTCTAACGCTCAAGCTGACATTGCATAGTTTTGCACAAATAATGATCTGTGATGTTGATTGACACGGTTCTTGAGGTAGGTAGGTTGTAATTAGGGAAGAACAGAGGTCCTGGGAGTGAGTTCCACAGTGATGCAGTGCGCCAGACAAAGGAGTTCTTGTAAAGCGATGTTCTAGGTGTTTCCACTTGTACGACGAACTGATGCGCTCTTGCCGTCGATTGTCTGTCAGGCGTTGCCAGGGGCGGGATGAGGCGGGCCAAATCTTGGGAACATCTGCCATCAAAGTCTCTGTAAAACAGGGACACCTCGGCCACATGTCTGCGGTGTTCCAGACTATCCAGAGTCCGGGTCGCCCAGCCGACCAAACGGACAGCTCTCTTTTGAATGGAATCCAGCAGCTTTAGGGTGTGCTACGGTGCCGCGCCCCAGATATGTGAGCAATATGCTAAGCTACTGTCTTATTTGCGTTTTGTAGAGCAAGAACAACTGCTGCCGTGTATACAGTTTTTTGTTGCGAAATTGCGCACCAAGATTTTGGGAGGCTGATTTTGCAATGTTAGCAAGTACAAGTAAAAGTAAAAGTAAACAATGTCTAAAGATCTTGCATGTCAATGTTAGGTCATTAACAAACAAGATATTGCAACTGGATGCGTTTGTTGCTGACAAAAACCTAGATGTAATATGCATTTCTGAACACTGGATGACTGACATTGAGATGAATGCATTTCAGTTAGATGGGTACACTACTGCCTATTTTTTTTTGCTAGATCTCACCATTTTGGGGGTGGAACAGCAGTGGAATTTGAATTCTAATGATTTTAATGATTTTTTTGTTAGTGTTGCGGAAAGGCTTCTGAGTAAGATACCCGCTACACATAGTGATCCACTTAAGTATCTTAATCTTAATACTGCTGTGTTGCCAACATTAAAGTTCACTTTTCATGAGATCACTATCAATGAAGTTCGTGAGGTAATAAATAATTTGAAAGATAAAAATAGCCGTGATGAGTTCTGACTAAACGTCAAGTTAATAAAAAGGATAAAAAGTTTAATTATTATTCCAATTACCAAACTAATAAACCAGTGTTTCAATGAAGGTATTTTTCCGGGTGTTCTCAAAAGTGCGAGAGTGATACCGCTCTTTAAGAAAGGTGATCCTGACATGCCTGAGAATTACCGGACAATACTGTCCTTCCCATAATCTCAAAGATAGTAGAAAAATGTATGTCCAGACAAATTGTGGATTATTTTGAAAAAAATAACTTGTTTAGTAAAAGTCAATTTGGTTTCAGATAAAAACATAGTTTTAGGGATTATTGTTTTGAATTCAGATATATTGACGGGCTTCCATGACTTACAATACAATACTGTGGTGTTTTGTGACCTCAGTAAGGCGTTCGACTGCATTGACCATTCAATCCTTCTACAGAAGCTGAGAGCATACAATTTTTCTCACACTTCTCACAGTAGTATCATGTTGTTGCAGTCCTACCTTTCAGGTTGATATCAGACTGTGATGTACTCGGGGGTAAAGTCGGCCGAGCGGGAGGTTGGTATTGGAGTTCCTCAGGCCTCTGTATTGGGACCTATATTGTTTCTTATTTTCTTCAATGATTTACCATTTGGTGATATAAATTCCGGATGCACGCTCTTCGCTGATGGCACAACTATCTCGATGCCGATGCATGCATCAGATTTGAATGCTTCAGTGGCTGACTGACTTCGTGGCAGCACAGGAGAGGGCTGAGCAATGGTTTAATTGCAACCGTCTACTGCTTAATAGAGAAAAGACTATTAGAATGGTTTTCTCAATGAGGGACTTGGAAGATGCAAATGAAGAGCTGACGGCAGTTAGGTTGCTTGGAGTGTGTGTGTCGACCCGCGCCTGCAGTGACACTCTCATATAAGCTTGGTAGCTGTCAAGTTATCTAGATCTGTTTATTTACTTCGCAACCTCTCAGCTGAAGTTTCTCCATCTTGTCTGAAATCTGCTTATTATGCCATCTTTAATTCACATAATTATCTCATATGTTGTCCTTATGTGGGGGCATGCACCCCGTGCAAATAGACTCTTTGGTGTCCAACGTAAGGCAATTAGGGTACTATGTTGGGGTTTGGAACCTTCGGCAACATGCACTAAAACAGAACTTTATCCACAATACCGAAACAGAATTTTTGCACTCGACGCGCGTTTCGCTAACCATGTTAGCATCATCAGGAGATGATTAAGACTGGTCTTAATCATCTCCTGATGATGCTAACATGGTTAGCGAAACGCAATTAGGGTGATGAGTGGATTAGCTTTCCGAAATGATTGTAGATCCTATTTCCGATTGTGGGGAGTATACTCCCCACATTGCCTTCTTTATATATTCTGGAGGCCCTGCTTTATGTTAAAATCCTAGTAATTACATAAGACATCAAGAAGTGCCCAGTTACCCAACGAGACATTGTACTGACATTGTGCTTTCATATTGTCGGCTAGGAAGGTGTCAGACTGGTGTTGGATATTGGGGAATACATTTTTTTAATGTTCTCTCGGAGAAGTTAAGATCTCTTCCCTTAAATTTAAATCCAAGATTAAGGAAATTTTGACAGAAAACTGTTTTTACTCCTTTGAAGAATAGTTGTCTTTTAATTTTATTGAATAAATGCTTTTGCAATTTTTAATACTTTGTTATTATTAGTAATTAATTGCGTATGTGTTTACTGTTAAGATAACTTGTAGATTTTTCACTTTTGAGGTATGTAAATTACTATGTAATGCTGACATTAATAAATATGTCAGGACATATTGCTGTTGAGCGAGACACCTTGCAGTCCAATTGGCGAGGATGAAGGAATCCCGCCATAATGATGTCAGGGCCCGCCCTATTGGTCCTCTTGGTAAACGCGGCGGCTTGGGTCTTTGCTGCATTGAACTGGGCCAAATTTCTGTCGCCCCAAGTTTGAACTTTCTCCAGTTCTTGATTATTTGCTGTAGTCTGCTCCTGTGTACGATGATAAGTCTCAGTCGCTGGTAAAGGTTTTTCTGATCTAAAGTGGGAGACAAGGGTACTGCCATCTACAAAACTGTAAACAAGATTATTCTTTCGGTCGGCAGGTCATTAATATAGATGAGGAAAGGAGTTGGTGAAAGGATTACGCCCTGGACATGTTCACGACAAGTGTTTTCTCGCGCTAATAGGCGCGCATGGAATATAAGTGGCTAAGTTTGTAACCACTTAGAAATAGTTGCGTGTTAAGGTAGAAGGTCGCCACGTGCCGTGCTCCTGAATTTTAGTTTTCCTATAACTAAATATGAAAAACATCGAACAATTAGTGTTAATACATAATTTTAAAGAGCTATTTGGTAAGTAGTTCATTAAATGTCAAAGTTTTATTGCGTAATTATCTAGAAAAATCAGTTTTCAACAATTAGCTAAAACAAGCCATGGATTTTTGATAAATTGAAAAACATTATCCAAAAGGTCAAATATGTCGATGTTTCCTAACCACGATGATTAAGTTCTCATTTATTTAGGGAAATATTTTGCCCTTTTTCAGATGTTTCAAAACGATGAAAAACAGTTACACATTCGATGAGTGGGAACAAAAGGACAGTAATCAAATAGAATCAATAATGTTTGACGGTGTAGATGATGATCAAGCAGTTTATTCGAACATTGGCGGCGACCGTGACGCGGAAGATACCAGAATTAACACTTCAAAAGAAGCAAATGTGAAACGGGTGACTCGTAGTTCTTCCCCATTGCCGTCAACCAGTAAGGACGCTCTTGAAAGTGAAAGCACGAATCTTCGGCATTATTATAGCAATGACTTGGTTGTCGATCTTAATTTTATACCCGACGACGCAAAGAAACGGACGACTGGCAATTTTCCTACTCGTAAAAACAGCTTATCATCTTCTGGTGAAAACAGTTCATCGCCTCGTGACGAAGAACAAAAGAATGATGAAGAATTTCATTTCAGTAAAATAGGGGAACAACTATTTAGGTTTCCAAATTTTAATTTTTATAGTCAATTTGATCTCAAGTTGCAATTTGACATTCCTTTACCGATGAAGTTATTTGTACTCTTCGTTGGTACTGTTTTTGAAAATAGTAGAATAGTCCAATATATATGCGCAACAGAATGATATTGAATTTCATCTGACTATTTCAGAACGAAATGCTTTTTTAGGCATACTCATTATAATGGGATTTCACGCTTTGCCTATTCGCTTATATTGGTCTACAAATAACATTTTTTTTTGTAGATAGAATCGCGAAAGATATGTCGCTGAAAAGGTTTCTACAAATTTTAAGGTTTTTGCATTTGAATGACAACAGTAAAATGCAAAAAAGGGGAAAGATAATTTTGATAAACTATTTTGATAAAATTAGACCACTTTTGGATTTGTAAATAAAATTTACAAAGAAGTTCTTTTTCCAAGTCGAAATTTATTTCTTGCTTCAAAGGCAGAAGCAGCTTGAGGTATGCCATTGAAGCCGACCATAGAGGGTTTAAAAGTTTGGGCAATAACTGCTGCGACTGGATTTTTATTGGGTTTTGAGATATATGAAGGTAAAACGTACAGAGAAGTTGGGCTAACTTTAGGAGAAAACGCAGCCTTAACCCTTTCTCTTGCATTTCAAACCTTGTGTTACTGTTTGTATTTTGACAGATTCTTTACTCTCTTTGTATGTGGATGTTGAGATTTTAAAAAGGTTATAGTGAGAGAAATTATCACAAACTCACGTAAAAAAACAACTTTACTATGAACGAAAAATTAATGCTTACAAAAACCGGGCTTGCGAAAGACTAAATCTAGAGGCAAATATAATGTACCCAAAACACTTGAGTATACCATAACGCGGATATATAAATCAAACCGCTATCGCCTAGACATAAACAAATTCGGCAATTCGGCCTAGCAGTTATCCGATATTGGTTCTTAGTCAGCGGTACTTTTCTACTTCAATACTCTCCTTAAAATTATAGCTGATCAAAAACAGCAAAAACAAGTAAAACTATGTACATCTTCTAGTGACCAAACGAATTCCAGAACGGAAAACTTCAAATTTAGGTCTGGCTAAAGGTTTTGTCATTATGTCTGCAATTTGCTTATCACTAGATACATATGTGATATCAAATTCACCATTATTTTATAATTCACGTACAAAATGGTACTTCACATCGATATGCTTCGTACGTGCATGAAAAACAGGATTCTTAATCACTTTAAGTGAGCTTATAGATTGTCAATGGATAAAGTGGTTTTACTACATCTACACCTAACTCACTTAAGATGCGTATTAACCAAACTTAACCAAAAAAAACTTTTGCCGCGAAAGCCGCACTTACGTATTCCGCTTCCGTTGTAGATTGCGTAATACACTGTTATTTCTTGCTCAACCAAGTTACCGCCGCACCCCCGAATTTGCAAATCCCCGTTATCGATTTTGGAGTTTTAATGTCATTCGCGAAATCCGCATCATAAAACACTTCCAATTGTCCTCCAGTGTTGTACTGTAGTCCAACATCCCTCGTACCGTTGATGTACCGAAGAATCCGCTATACCAAATTGCAATGAGCTTCGGTGGGGTTCTCAAGTGCTCTTGATGCAACATTCACCGCATATGCAATATCAAGTTACTTACGACCTGGAGAAATATTAAACTCCCAACTATTTCGCGATATGGAAATGACTTTTCGATTGCTGGAGAATCTGTAAAACTCCATCCTGGCTCTATGGGGGTAAACACTGGTTTGGCTTCTAATAATAACTATGGAGCCATCATTATCTTTTTGAAGTTCAAATCCAACAAAATTTCGAACTGTGATGGTCACTTTTGTTTCACATTCATTCTGAATTTTGTTAAGCAAAAGATCAGCGTCTTCTTTACTTGACACTATTAGTACGTCATCAACATACAATAGTATTATTAGCAGATGCCCGGCACTTGATAGGTGTATGTTTAAACTAGGATCTGAAGAACTCTCCTTAAATCCAAAATTTCGCAAAAAATCCGTAAATCTTCGATTCCAACATCTTGGTGCTTGTTTGAGCCCATAAAGGCTTTTCTGCAACTTACAGACTTGTGATGAACCATCCTCGAAAACTTTTGGTTGATGCATGTAAATATCTTCGTCAAGTTTTTTATATAACAGGCGGTCTTCATGTCAAATTGCCTTAAGTATAGTTTTTGTCTAGTAGCAAGACTTAGAACAACTCGAATAGTATCAAAGCGAGCTACTGGACTAAAAGTTTCGTCAAAGTCCCTGCCGCGTTGCTGCGCACATCCTTTTATGACCAAGCGTGCCTTAAACCGTTCATTTTCATTGTACTTAATGCGATAAACCCATCGATTGGACATAATTTTAGTGTCTTTTGGTTTATCGACTAAAACACACGTCTCGTTCTGCTGAAGAGAGTTCATTTCCTCACGCATGACATTTAACCACATATCTGACTGCTTTGATGACATGGCTTCTTCATACGTCATTGGTTCATTGTTGGCAATCCACGCAACTGGGATTCCATAAAAATCAGGAGGTTTTATTTGATTTATAGGACGAAGTTGACGTCTTTCTGGAGACTCTTGTTCTGCCTGAGTTTCTATCTGTCTGGGTTCTTCTGGTGTTTCATCCTTTAAAGGATTCTCATAATCTTGAGTTTGGTCCACTTTACACTCAAGTACGATATGCATCAATATCTTCAAGATACCCAACCAGAAAACCTTTTAGAGCTTTCTTATCCAGTTTTATGTGCTTTTATTGCAGTACATGAACGAAACAATGGGTACCAAATACTTTCAAGTTATTTATCCTTGGTGTTTCATTAAACTATAACTCATAGAGGTTTTTACTCTTGTTCTTCGATGGTCCAGTTCTGTTCAATACATACGCTGCTGTATTAACAGCTTCAGCCCAATGAAATTGCGGAAGATGTGGTTTAGCATGCTGCATGGAACGAGCAGCTTCGATAAGTATGCGAGTCTCCCGTTCCGCACATCCATTTTATTCTGGACAATAAGGAGTTGTTACTGTGTGTCTTATTCCTCGTTTGCTCATCTCCATTGACATGTTCTTCAACACCATAATATGTACGCAACTCAATGATATCAGTGCCAAATCGTGTTTTAATTTCAGCACAAAGCTCTTTAAGTTTATCTTTGTCTTCTGATTTCTCACGAAGAAAATAAACCTTACGGTAACTACTAAAGTCATCCTTGAAAGCGACAAAATATCTCTTTTTCCCTGGACTCTCGATTTGCATTAAACCATACACGTCCGAATGAATAATTTCCCGAGGTTTTATTGCGACGTGATCCTGCGTATTAAACTTAAGTTTGTGATGTTTACCAAATGCGCACGCATCACACAACTCATTGTCCAAAGTCAGTTCAACGCCGAGATTTTTCATAAACGTTCATGCCAGAGTTGTAGCTTATCATTAACCGATACAACATAAACATTATTCGGCGAAACTACTCGCAGCAAAATTCAGCCACCAACTTATCGTCTCTAATAAATTTACAACGTGAACCGTTATGAGTCAATATGAAATCGATACCCTTTTTAGCAGCAACGCGAACCGAAAACAAATTTTTCGTCATTAACGGCGTATACAGTACTTCATATAAAATAGCAGGTTGCCACTTACCATTTACAAATGTCTCAATGTCAATATCACCACTGCCAAGAGCTTCCACTGGGGCACCATTTCCAACATAAACTTAAAGTGGCTTTGCAAATTCTTGAAATTCCACAAACCAATCACGTGTATGACGCACCGGAGTCGATGAGCCAATGATCATTTAAACTGATGGTATTATCTCCAACAAAAGCTTCTTTCTTCTTGCTTAAAGAATCACCTTTCATTGGACAGTCTTTCAGCAGATGCATGTTGTTTTGAACCGCACGAAAAACAACCTTAGACACTAACGCAACTTTAGATTCTTCATCACTCTTTTGCTTTAAAAGATGTAGCTCTTCAGTAAACAACCTGGTTGTTTGGATGTGGATGTTGAGATTTTAAAAAGGTTATACTGAGAGAAATTATGACAAACTCACGTAAAAAAAAACAACATTTATTCGAAAAACGAATGCTTACAAAAACCGGGCTTGTGAAAGACTAAATCTAGAGGCAAATATAATGTACCCAAAACACTTGAGTATACCATAACACGGATATATAAATCAAACCGCTATCGCCTTAATTCGCCTAGACATAAACAAAATCGGCAATTCGGCTTAGTAGTTATCCGATATTGGTTCTTAGTCAGCGGTACTTTTCTACTTCAATAATAATGTAATAAGAAGTAAGCTTACATGTATCAAAACGTAGATTTACATAAAATTACATATAAGGCAATGTAATAAGAAGTATAAGTTTACCTTAACCAAAACGTAGATTTACCTTATTGTTCCTAAAAGAACATATTAGGTACTGCAAAATCTTTTGCTTTTTCACATAAATGATTTGAACAAGAATGGAAATTCACACAGTATATCAAGGAAATCTTTACACAACTAGTCAAGTAAGTAGCTTATATATGGTAATTTTACTTGAAGGCCCAAGGAAACCCGTTGTCAACGACTACGCATGTAATTTTACATAAATACTTTTTACTAAAGAACGGTTTATTGGCCATTGCTCTAGACGTTCTAGTGTTATGCATTTGGCGAACAGGGGGTCATTTTAATAAACAACATAGTAAATTCACTAAAACAGAGTTTTATCCAGAATACCGAAACAGAATATTTGCACTCGACGCGCGTTTCGCTAACCATGTTAGCATCATCAGATAAAACTAGTTTTAATCATAAACTGATGATGCTAACATGGTTAGCGAAACGCGCGTCGAGTGCAAATATTCTGTTTCGGTATTGTGGATAAAACTCTGTTTTAGTGCATGTTGCCGAAGGTTCCAAACCCCAACGTAGTTAACATAGTAAATGGAAATCGTCAAATGTTGTTGAAGGTTACATAGACACATAAAAAATTAGATTGAAAATTGAGGTTGAAAATGGTATTTTATTCTGACCTGACATCTTTACCAAGTAATAGTCGCCGAACTAACTGTAAGCGGCATACTCTCGAGCATATTATAGACCATCTTCAACCGTTAATGGAAACACCATACTTATAGTATATCAGCAATGTCTTACACAAAAAAATATGTCCTTACAGAATTTACCACAAATGATAACTAATTCCTATGAAAAATTAACAGTAAGTATAAAAAATTACAATAATTCTTCAAATTCCTTAGTAGGTATAATCAGCCAATAGATATCGGAAGAGTAAAGTTTTTGAAAACACTCTAAAGCAGAAAATAGGGAACATAATTTTCAGCTTTTTGCTTATGTTACGTATAGTAACTGTGGATTCATTGAACGGGTATGGCATTATAGTATTAGTGTTACGCATGAGTACAATAAAATAATATTAGAATAGTTTGGGCTATTTTATTATTTTTGCTAAACAGCCCACTGTAATGCCGTAAATTAGGTATTTGCAAGTTTAGTTTAAATCAAGGGCTTAATGTAATGTTTAAAAAATCTTCGAAAAGATTGTAGTAAGCGTTAAACTTAAAATTTGAGATGATAGTTTTAAAATTAATAAAATAAAAATTAAAAAAAATTGCGTTAAATGAAGTTGAACATTACGTCACGAAATATGTGACGTCGTCTTTCATAATATAGCTGTTTTTAACCAAAAGCATCTTCCTGCTTTTAACACTGGTGGAAAAACTCTTAAAAATAAATACTATAAAGTAGGTAGGGTAAGGTAAGGTAATTTGGTCATACAGTTCATTTGATGATCGGTATTTAATATTTAGCTTACTATAAAGTTATCTGTACCTTAATCAGTTCTAAATTTTGTTAGTACATGGTGCATCTGTTTAGAAACGGGCTAAAAAAATGTTTCATCGTGCAAATTCTCGTCTAAGCTGCTAACGAAATGTAAACGTTGCAACGTCAGGTCAGAATGAAAATATATGTGGTGTTTTCTGGCGAGAATCATTGGATTTTATTATAAGGTTTGTGGTAAAATGCTGCCTTGTTTGTAAAAATAAATTCTGCCATTTGGATGGAATCACCTTAGCTCTGTATGCTCTATGTGACGATTTTTTCGATTGTTTGTGCAGTATTCGATGCGCGAATGGACAAATATTTATTATGATGATATTGTTTGTATTTAGCTATAATGTTTTTGCATGAATACATAAAGGGGTGTATAAGTTTTATAAAAATTAGGAGACTTTTTAATTGCAGGCATGTATCACCAAATAGCCTATACGAAAGAGTGCGTGACAATGGACCCTGTGTTATTATTGTGCCGTAGATCTATAAAAGCTTCATGTCTCTGTATATACAGATTTAATCCTTAAATATATTTTTACGTTGTCTTTCAAAATTATCGTTTTTTTTTTCATATCACTGAATAACCTTACTACGATTACGAAGGGATGTGCCCCATCAAACTCCGTCATCCTCCTTCAGGCTGGAGGACATCGAAGTACAAATCCTGAAGCTGATCAATGACAGTATGCATGTGACAAGAGGTGCTGCATTGTATTAGCAGGCAGGAACATCAAACTGGTGAGAGCAGTTTGATTACGGGAAGTGACGCCCCCGCCATTCCGAGTTGCCACGGGATGTGGCCTATCAAATCCCATAGTTCTCCTCCAGACTGGAAAACACCATAGTACAAAGTCTGAGGCAAATCACTGGGAAGTGACCCAACAAACCCCATTCTCACCCCTTTTAGGCTAGGGACCACCAAACGAATATGCCTGAGGCTGATGCTTCCAGTGGATGCGGCCCTAGGTGGTAGAAGCACAAGCCTACTCGCATCGTCCGGTGAAGGACCACCACACCAAATTAGAACTGGGAACCTTTAAGTGGTTTTTCTAAATCACGTTCCGTGTCCGCGCTGGTGGTTCCGGATTCCACAGTAGGAATATATGGACATGATGGTGCTCCCGGGATCAAAACATTTCGGAGGCAAACTCCCCTGCCATTTGGATCTCCGAGCGCCGGGTGGCCCTGTGGGCCCTTCATGCAACGTTTCACAGTCAGCAAGGATATCGAATCAATTCAGAATAGATTTCTGCAACATAAGAGGCCTAAATACAAACATTAATTCCGTGGACCAACATCTACAAACAAATAGACCACACATACTGGCCCTTACAGAAACAAGTATGTCTATAACAACAGTAAACTACCTCTACCCTGGTTACGACCTACATTCCCGATTTAGACATAAGTTCGGAATATGCATTTTTGTCCAAAACGATCTTTCATGTGGCCGCGAGGAAACACTCAAACCGAACCACCTAAACGTTCAGTGCCAAAGGATTGGCCAAGTTCAGATGCTGTCTCTATCGCGCTCCGAGCGATAGAGTCTACCAAA
This sequence comes from Pissodes strobi, assembly GCA_016904865.1. Classification (NCBI taxonomy): domain Eukaryota; kingdom Metazoa; phylum Arthropoda; class Insecta; order Coleoptera; family Curculionidae; genus Pissodes; species Pissodes strobi. The sequence continues at coordinate 20,737 of JAEQML010059124.1, forward strand.
GCTCTTTTACAACACTATCTACCACATTTGATTTAATAAAGGTCGAATGCCCCAATTCAGAAATAATCATTCTAGGAGATTTCAATGCCCATAACACCAATTGGCTCAAACATCACAACAAGACCGATAACGATGGTAGAGAAGCTGAAGCATTTGCCATCAGCTGCGGGCTTACTCAACTTGTAGACGAACCAACTCTGATGAACCGGGTGAATTTGCCACCCTCCTGAATTTTTTTCTAACCACAAATCCTGACCAGTATACAACTACAGTTGGTCCGCCATTAGGTACTTCTGACCACAGACTTATTACAACGGTTTGCGACCTGCCACTCCTACAGAAGGATCCACCATTGTCTCGTAAAATCTGGCATTACAATTCTGCTAACTAGGAGGATCTAAGAGAGTTCCACCAAATTTTCCTTAGCTCGATGTCTACTTTGGCACTGACGACCCGTCGCGTCGGTCTGTTGCGAAGAGATTACGCGAGTAATCGCCTCAGGAATGGAAGCCTACATCTCAAATTCGATTAAACTACCGCCAATAGGAAAACCCTGGTTCGACAGAAGATGCGAAAGCAGCAAGCATGCAAGTACTGGCAGCAAAATCAGGCCGCTGAAAATCGCAATTATTACACAGTGAAAGGACCAGGGATAGACTTTTGCAATGCCCCAGTGACTCCAGGAATTTCTGGTCGATAACAAAGGCAGAAAGTAATAACTTTACAAAAACGTCTCTCCCATCTTTGAGGGACGAACGCGGCGTCATCGTCACGGCGACTACGGCTTAGAAAAAAGCAAACATGCGTGCCGAAATGTTTTTATCGCACTCTACCTTAGACGTCCCCTAAAGCAAGGATCTCTCCATCATACCAAACATCAACACTACCATGGCAGAAGTTAAGTTTCACCTCCCTGATATTCGTAAAATCCTCAAAGAACCATATACGCAAAAGGCATTAGGACTGGATGAAATACCTGCCAACGTGTTAAAGAACTGCGCCAACGAACTAACACCCATTCTTTCCAGACCGTTTTCTCTATCTTACCGAAAGGGGATACACCCATCTTCTTTGAAAGTCGCTCGAGTGCAACCTGTACCAAAAAAGGCAAGAAAACCACGCCATCAAACTATCGTCCAATTGCCTTCCTTCCAATAATCTCTAAAGTCATGGAACGTGTAGTCAATCAGCAACTAGTCAAGTACCTCGAGACCAACAGAGTATTTAGCGATAAACAATACGGCTTTGTTTAATGCTGAAAAACCCCAAGCAGCCACGTTTACCAAGAAAGGCAATACGGGTGCCCTGACATCATTATGGCGGGATTCCTTCATCCTCGTCAATGGGACTACTGGGTATCTTGGTCAACAGCAACATGTTCTGGCATGACCACATTGCTAACGTCGCAAAGTCATCCTCTCAGAAGCTGGGGGCGCTATTTCGCAACAAAAAACTATATACACCGCAGCAGCTACTCTTGCTCAACAAAACGCAAATAAGACCGTGCTTATAGTATTGCTCACACATCTGGGGTGCCGCACCTTAGAGCACTCTAAAGCTATTAGATTCCATTCAGAATAGAGCTATGAGTGCGTCTCGTCGGTAACCCGGAGTTGATCCGAGATCTTAATAGTGTGGAACACAGCAGACGTGTAGGCGAGATTTCCGTGTTTTATAAATATTTTCACGGCAGATGTTCCCGGGAATTGGCCCGCATCATCCCAGTCACGATAGACGGCTAGAGCGCACCAGTTCGTCGTACAACTGGAGACACTTAGAACGTCGCTTTACAAGGACTCCTTTGTCCACATCACTGTGGAACTCACTCCCAGGACATCTGTTTCTTACCTATTACACCATGCAGCTATTTAAGAACCATGTCAATAAATATTTTCGCATACACACCGCTCGTCGAGTGCCATAGGATCTCTCTTTAGTGTGTGTGCTACTGCCTAAAAAAAATAGTAAAATAATAAAGTGTCTGTTCTGTTCTGTTATATTCTGTAACGCAACTTGAAACATAAATTTTTGTTTGCAAAAGAAAAATGGTCTCTTGGAACAACTTTTTACAGTCTACCAATTACATGAACATAAACTAAGTTTGCCAAATCCGTCACGAACTTATTGGCAGACGTTTTTCGCGAGTACAATAGTCACGCATGATTGTGTAATCTTGTAAAAAATCGCGTCACTGAGAACAATTTTTTACAGTCTGCCAAGCACAAGTTAGACTCAGTTATCAGTAAAGTTATAACAATTTTACTAGGCAGGCGTTTTGCAGATTTATAAATGTATAAAAAAAAAAGATATATAGAAAGAGAACAAATTGAAAACAATCCATAGCAAGACCCTGTCTGAAGAAGCCAATAAAGAAAATATGCGTCTCAGTAGGGTAGGATGCTTTAAGAGTGCGCGGTCAATAAGAGTGCGCACTCGTCGATTTTCGGAACGGGCCATCGACACCAGCAAAGTTTTAGTTCATACCGATTAAGCTGAGTGTCTGTATGTATCTTGTGCATTTTAAGCAAATAAACACGGATAATAACGTTATTAGGTAAGTTTCAATGGTTTAATCTGTTTTGTTAATATATTTTGACATTCTGGATATTGTATACAACTGTAGTTTTCAAGAATTTCGCGTACATATTTTACCATACCTACAATAAACTACAAGTGATTGTATAAATCACACTGTTGTTTACAATTTTCAACCAAGGTGGCGGCAGCACTGGCGCTTTTTAAATCATGCTCGTTTCGTAAGGGTGCGCAGTCATTCATTTTGTAAGAGTACGCGCGCACTCTTAAAAATCATGTGTTTTTTCTTCTGTTTCAGCATGTCTGGCAGAAAACGAACTTCTGAGCGTACTTTATGCTCACCGGCGATTATGGAGGCAGCAAGAAAAAGGGTTGAAAGTGGAGAAAGTAAGAGAAGCGTGGCAAAATCTCTAGGAATGGCGGAAAGTACGTTAAGAAAAAGGCTAAAAAGAACAACTGTAGCTACAAAGCTGGGAAGATACGACATTACTTTATCACAAGAAATGGAAGAAGAGTTGTGCAGTTACATAAAAACAATTGACAACATGTTTTACGGGTTAACTTCTAGAGCTCTAAGAAATCTAGCGTTTGAATTCGCCGAAAAAAATAAATTAGAACATCGTTTTGATAAAACTTCAAAAATGGCGGGAAAGGGCTGGCTGCGTGGACTTTTGAAAAGGCACAAAGATGTTACTATGAGGCAGCCCACCGCTACTAGTCTCGCCAGGGCTATTGGGTTTAATGAACCACAGTGTAATCGGTTTTACGATAATCACTCTGAGTTAATGAAGAAATATAAATTCCCGCCACACGCAATTTACAATATGGATGAATCGGGATTTTCCACTGTCCCAAACAAGCCCCCTAAAGTTTTCACAACAAAAGGAAAAAGATGTGTCAACAAAATATCCAGCGCTGAACGGGGAACCAATGTAACTGTTGTATGCACAATGAGTGCTAGTGGACAATATATTCCTCCCGCATTTATATATCCACGTAAAAGAATGAAAGCGGAACTTTTGGATGGAGCACCTCCATCTTCAGTTGGAATGGTTTCCGATAGTAGTTTCATCAATCGGGAACTATTTGCTGATTATGCCACACATTTTAGAGATCATGCTAAGCCAACAAAGGAACAACCAGTCCTGCTGATAATGGATAATCACACTTCCCATTGTTCTATTGCAGCAGTTGATTTTTTCGACAAAATAACATCATGGCCTTAACACTTCTTCCTCATAGTAGCCACCGTATGCAGCCACTTGACAGGTGTTTTTTCGGCCCGTTAAAAAAGTTCTATTCCAATGAATGTGAAAAATGGTTGACGAACCATCCAGGGCGGGTAATTACGGTGTACCAAATTGCCTCAATATTTGCACTTGCATATTTTAAAGCTGCTACTATAACGAATGCGGTTGAAGGTTTTAAAGTGACAGGGATATGTCCCTTTAATAATGACATATTTACTGAAGCTGACTTTATGGCCACTTATGTCACAGAACGAGAAAATCCAGGTACAGCTACAGTTACTACGGAAGTAGAAGCGCCTGTCATTCAATTAGAAGTTGCTGATAACTCTACGTCTGAAACCGATATTCAAGCACATCAAATATCTGAACCAACCTCTGGAAATGCTCCCAACGTTCCTGACAGCATATTTTTCTCAGTTGTAGATTTTTCGAGAACAACCGTTGATGTTCTCGAAAAATCTACAACTGAGAAAAATATTCATGCCAATGAAAGAGAAACCATAATCAGCGTAATACCTACATCCGAACCTGAATCTACGACCATGATATTACAGAACGAAAGCAATGTGCCTCAGCCTACAGAAGTGGTTTCCAACGTATCTGCAATCATTTCAACTTTCCAAGAAAAAGTTTCTGTAGTGCCAGAAACCAACACATTTGATTTATCAAATACTCCTGGAACATCATCAACATATATAAAATTAACAACCATTTCTCCGTTACCCAAATCAATTGCGGTTAGATCAACAAATCGTAGAAGCAAAAAGTCGGAAATTATCACCAGCTCCCCATATAAGGACCAACTGATTGAAGAAGAAGAGAAGAAAAATCCAAAACGCAAGGCCAAATTAAACATGGGCGATAAGATACCACCACCACAAGCGCTCCTGGGAGGGAATTTAAAAAGGAAATCTGATGTTAACCTCAGTCGGACAAAGAAGAGTGTCAAGAGTGGAAAAGCAGTTTCAAAGAAGCCAAAATCACTGCCCCATAAAAAAATGTGGAGCTGTCCAGGGTGCAACGAAATATATAAAGCACCTGTTACGGAGGACTGGATTGAGTGCATAACGTGTGCTGAATGGTGGCATGAAAAGTGCAGTGCGTACACGGGTTTTGGATCCTATATATGTGACATATGTGCATAAAATTAAGTGCGTACTCTTACAGTCCTAAATGTGTACTCTTAAAAAGCGGATTTATAAGATTGCGCAAAATAAATTTTTTTCAAGTTTAATTTTTTTTCTTAAAGTAATGCCATTTAGTTTGGACACTGTACTTGATTTTGTTGTTTAAGTATTAACAAGTTCAAATAAAAAGAAATATATTTTCAACGCAATTTGTTTGAATTTTACACCTGATTAAACCTTAAGTGCGCACTCTTGAAGCACCCTACCCTACTCTCAGTTTGGATGGTGAATGTCGCACTCGTAGTCTGTAGTCCCTTTCGCAAGGGCTTTAAAGGTATCTTATACACGTATATCATACGCTATTTTTTTATTACGAATGCATCATAATCTCTAAAATGTTATAAATATTAAACTTAAGGGATATATTGACGAATATATTAATCTGTCACATTTGACATGATCAAACGTTTCTATAGCAACCTTTAAAAAAGTAGGCGCATCATAAACATCATTTTTCTACAGCCGCGCGCAAAATATCTAAATACTAAATTCAAATGAAATCGCATAATCAACTAATGCCGTGGATCCTTATTTTGCGCTCTAGCGCGAACATGGAAAAGGAAATTCTCGCTTTTTCCGTCTAGTGTGCTGAATGGTCATGGAAACCGAAGATAAATAAATGACAGTCGTGCGTTTGTAACAGTTTGTTGCTGGCAATCCTGTTCTAAATATGCCCGAAGCCCGAACATAATATGTCAAAACTGACAGTCATTCGCAAATTTCAGAATAAGTATAGAGAAAAATGTGCATTTAATTTTAAAAAATGCGGCTGTAGAAAAAGTTCTGTGTGTTTTTCGAGCGCAAAGTAAGATTGCCGTTTTCGAAAGATTACTGCGCTCCGCTACGCGTCGCGCAGTAACATTCTTTCTCAAGCGGCAATCCGTTACTTTGCGCTCTAAATACACAAATAACTATTTAAGTACGCTGCAGCGTGCGATAATCGTTGATTATGATGCATGCGTAATAAAAAAAAATATTTGGTATTATATAATGTATACTTTGCCAAACACAAATATTTGGTGAATTTCTAGTTTCTTGCCCATGAAAAAAATATTTGGTGTAAGATTCGAGAGAAATTTGCGTTTTGTGTTGATAATCAATAACATTCTTAATAAGGATTATTGTTAATGCTTCTTACGCTTAATTTGAAAAATCAAATTTATTCCAATCATAATATTACATAACAAGTGTTGAAAGTATTACTTTTCAAATTACAAGAATTTTAACACGAGGCATTAGCCGAGTGCCAAAATCCTCGCATAAAAATTCAATAGACACCTAGTGTTGAAAAGTACTTGCGTGTGTTATCCTCGTCTGTCAAGTAAAACGATGAAATCAAATATGCCGCCAAATTGACAGCAGCTGCTACCTGTTCAAATATAATAGTGCATGTTGAAAATATTTTTCAACGCGTGTCTTGAAGCAATTTCCGACACGCGTGTCATATATGGCTCTTTGTAGACAAGTTATTTGTGCTTTTTCTAATTTTTATAAGTGAATAATCCTTAATTCTTCAATTTTTGCGTTTTTGTATTGAAAATGAGCAATTTTAATTTAGTCGGTGGCCTGTAGTGATTTTTAATTTATTTTATAAAAATATGCCTTTAATACTATTTGCCAATTTATAAAAAAAATTAAATTTTCAGTAGGTCTTTTTAATGATTTCCAGAAAAGCGATTTTAATTGTTTTAAGCTTTTTAATTGTGAATAAGTCCTATAACTTATTTTTATAGCTTGGTGATTTTTTTATGTAGCAGATATCATTGTAGAGCTTAGAGAATTTGTCAATAAAACAGTGTTTAGTGATTTAAAAGAAGCAAAAAAAAAAACATTTTAAGAGTTACGCCCTTACGTGTGACCGGTTCGCCGGGACGAAAATGATATACGCCTCCTGGAGTAACACAAAAAAATTAAAAATAATATTATTTATTAAGAACAGTGGAAATAATAACTTACATAATTCTAAAAACAAATAAAACATAAAAATTTAATTTTCATAAAATAAGAATATTTGGTTGAAGAAACATTAAAACTAAGGTACTCATATTATTAGTCATCAAATTGGGCCAGAAATTATCTTGGTACTCAAATCAAATCACATATATTGCAATATTGCATAAGGTACACTAGGCATAACAAGAATAATAATAAATAAATTAGGAAATCACAGTTATTTACAAATTGCACCTAAGTAACTTAACACCTGTATGTGCAATTAATGCTAATCTAATTCCTAATCCAGAAGTAAGAAAAAAAGTCCACAGTAATAATACCAACTCCACAAAGCCACACCAAACTATACACCTAGATGTATCGACAGTCAAATTCAGACGAATAAATTTTAAATAAGAATACAACAATATCTCAACATAAAACCGTAAATCTATTTAAATTTTGAAAAATGAAAGTAAATTTCTTCTGGTTAAGCAACTGCCTAATTCTAAGCGGTAAAAATTATACATTTTAGGAGCCAAATAAGTAAAAGATCTTAGATGTTTTGCATTATTGTTAACCGGCATTTTCAAATGTCTATTTACATTGTTTCTAGTCCCATAAATGTGGTTAATATGTGGTTTTTTGTTAGTTCTATGAACATAGGAGCAAGTTGACAGATAGTAAAGTGAGCGAACATCAAGAATCTCCTGCGAGTACAAAATATTAGTGGAAAAGCCTCCACTAAGTTTAAACATAACACTAACAATATAATTTTGTACAATGCACAAAGGTCTCAAGGAATTCCCATACAGTCCACACCACACCCCAGACCATATCCTATCAGTGACTCAACCAGAGCCCTATAAATTAGTATTAAAAGATGGGTATTTAAAATTTCTCTTATGATATAAAATTTATATACTAATTTGCGAATATTTTTGGTCAGTCTATTTACATGATGATCCCATCTCAAATGTCTATCAACTGTAACACCCAAGTACCTAATGGAGTCAACCTCGACTATGGCTTCGTTCAGACTGTTTATAAAAATATTTTGAAAAACTGGGCGATTGGCCGCTGTAAGAAGGAAAGCAATATACTTGGTTTTAGAGATGTCTAATGTTAGTTTAAATGTATTTAGCCAGTCCATAATTGTATTTATACTATCGATGGCATATCTTTCAACTGCAGTCCAGGAGTCACCGGAAAACGGCACCACAGTGTCATCAGCATAACATATTACTGAACCGTTGTGTACATTAATATTAGTTAAGAAAATATATATAGGTTTTAAAAAGTATTGGGCCCAGTACCGTGCCCTGCGGAATCCCAATTTTGATACTTAAAGTGTGTTGCTACTTATATCATTTATTTTCACTATCTGTAATCTATCCCTCCAGTAACTCCCAAAGACATCCAACATGCTGCCCCCTACTCCATACTGATGAAG
>JAEQML010059125.1:0-29091 GCA_016904865.1 Pissodes strobi
AAAAATTCCCCCCTCTAATCGGAGAGCCAGTAGCAAAATAGTTGCTATGACTTTCCCTAACCTACTGAAGGTGTTGAAGTCTCTCAGATGAAAAGAAAAACCTAAAGGCATAGAGACCCGTTTCAACCTCAGCCGAACTAATACCGTAGGCTCGTGGAAACGATAATATAACTTACGCAAGGAGTTCAAGTTCACGTCACTAGGAAGTCCCTCCGAAGCTAGAGCTAATTCGATGCTAGTGTTGGTGTGCCCTTCAAAACACACACTGGAGGGTTTGTCATGGAGACAGGCAAGGAACAGCCGAAGAGCCTTTACTATGGAGGGATCCCTCAGTCTAGCCAGCAAATAACGTCCATTAGCCGCATTCGAAACACGCGACAACCGCATTATTGACCGTATTATTATCCAGCCCACTATCCCTCTTCGCACTTTTCCCCACAACAACCTCCAAATTATCTAGCGCAAAAGACTTACAGGCAGCCAAAGCTTCCCTGTCAGAGCCAACCCCAACAGAACTCACCCCTCCAGGTATATGTACAGATGTTGAGTCAGAGCATGGTGGGAGGCTTCGGCCGTCCAGAGTGCCTGGTACAAAATGTTGATAGCCAGTGGACGAAGTACTTGCTGCAGGCGGCGATACCTTTAGGGAGGTTGAAGATGAACCGGCAGTGACTATTTCAGTACCCGGCGGCCACATACTTATGTCATTAGCTGCTTTAGGTGGCTTTTTGTCTGCACACCAACCTTGGAATCGGAGTGCGAACAGTCCTTATTCTTCAGCATTGGAAAGCATGGGATAAAGTCAGTAGTTCCAAGTTTTCTTTGGCATAGTGTGCAAGCTGGTTTGCTTTATATGGAGGTGGGATCTTCGACACTATCACATAATGCCAGTCTTCTTTTATGGGGGACATGTGAGGTGTGGGTGCAAGCAGCTTTACGAGAAGTAATGACTTTAGGAGAAGTAATATCCACTGTGCCATGGTTATCTGTATGGTCGGTCTGAGTCGAAATCGATTTTTTTACTGTTGGTGGGTTACTCCTGATAATTGGCTTATCTTTGGTAGCCAACTTTTTTATAGTGAGTGCCATTTGATTTACACTTTTGGCATATTGCCCCATTTCCTTCAATAACTCTTCCTTTGATGAGTCGTGAATCTGAACTTTAACAGACTCATCATGATTGTCCATAAAAATAGATGACAGATTGAATACATCTTGCTTTATTTCCTTGATCGAATGGAATAGTTTCCTGTCTATTATCAGAGAATCTGGTATGGAGGCTGTCAATGTCATCTATTTTTTTTTGTATAAAATTTTCGATTTGGAGTCATGATTACTCAAGGTGTCGTAAATTTCAGAAATGATTGGATGTCCTTCTTTAGACAGGTTCCCAGAGCTTCGACATTTTCCAGAGAGATCTGCGATCCTTGTAGCTGTGACACCTTGTCGTGAAGATATTTTAACGTAGGAGAGTCACAAACACTGCAAAAAATCTAATATTGTGGTACTTTTGTTGATAGAGCACCTTTGTTGTTGCCTTATTCAGCCCAGTAGAGGTCATACAAAAATTCCGGCGACACTCCCAGCAAAGTTTATATTTATCCTCTTCTGCGACGATCCTCTTGGAAGTATGTCTGCGACGGCATAGATTTGTAATCGCTCCATACAGCTTTCACAAACCAGAATTATAGTTAATTTGCAACGAAAACTAAACTAGGAAAATTACAAAATAAAACATTTATGATCTTATTGAACAACCAAAGCAAAGATTTTTAAAAAGTGTTGCATGTGACATCTCACCCACATATTTATCGGTAAAATAGCACACATAAAATAAACATAAAAGAACGATATTGAGAGCAGCTCATTACAGAAGATGCAAGTTGCACCATCTTCATCTTCCTCATAAAATAATTCTGCGCAATCCAAATCATCTCTGGTTTCTTTTTCTTCGACAAAAACGTTTTCTTCCCTTTTATGGTAGATTTTTGTTAAAGCTTTTGTTTATTTTCAGCAAAAACCTAATTTTCAATTTCTATTGAATGTTTAGAGTTGAATATTCCATATGTAGGTTACAGTGATGAGGGAGCTATTTCCACCGTTGCCAAGTAGAAATTTATTTGGAGAAAATTATGTATTTTGTGCAAACTAATAAAATTTGCCCGAGTACATCATTTTCTTCTCCATTATTTTCGACGTGCTTTTAAACTTCAACCACTTTGAGAAATATATTTGGAATACGATGGGTTTTCTGGTGTTTGGGACAACCCGAGGAGTGCTTCAGTTATATTGGAATGGTCTGTTATATAAGGTATATCAGTAATATCTGCTTTGAGTGGATATATCCCTGTTAAAAAACGACTCTGTACGTTTTTAATTGTCGTAGTTTTATCGTAGGCTTCTGTCAACAAACTGGCAATTTGGTAGTGAGTGACAGTTATTTCTGGATTATTGAAAGATTTCTCACTTGACTCGAGATGTTTTAAGGGAAATTGACGGATTTCTTTCCCTTAACCAATCCCAGTCTTCAATTTAATTGGAGATGTTATCAGGGACTCTTTTTGTCTAGGCTATTTCTTAAACCAAAGCGGCTGTTTTTGTTAAGGCCTGTATAACATTTCTTCTCCCAGATTCCTTAACAACATACCGTTTACGCATCGTAAATATACGTCTTGAGTGCTAGAAGCCAACCTGTTCTTTGGTCTTGAACAGCTAATATCGCCTGCTTCATTTTATCTTCATCCCAGGATTGGCTATATTGAAACCTAGCCCAAACTGAGTACAGAAAAGCGTAATACTGACTTAACACCCTAGTGACTCAAAGAATACTTATATTGTATTGTATTGTATTGTAGTGACTTATTCGTAACTCTATCAGAAATGAGTTATATGGCACTAGTGATGCAAAAGCAAAAGGGCTCTTTTGTTTAAATTATAATGCTTATTATATGTTCAGGTTAATTCTATTTTCCTATCACAAGCACAAAAACGTGTGTTATTTTAATGGTCAATTATGACTTCATTCGTTACTCATTTAAAAACACAAACATACATATTAAATGTATCGATAAGGAACTGCACGAATGCATATTTGAATTGATAGTTTTTTACGTATTATTTTCAGACAATGGCGTTACATAGCGAAGATGTTGTTATAGATACCGACGAAGCTCTCGAATTAGACTTCCTGCGACCGCATGCCGAAAAGCACACCCGATTTCAAGTAAACAGGGTTCGTACTGAAAGCTGTAATAAATATGACCAAGAATCGCCCAATAAAAATAATATCGAAGAAAGCTATAGCGATGATGATGACGTTATGGCAGCTATGGATAGAACCAGGTTGAGTTCAGACTACGCTCATAAGAGCTTAAGGTAAGTAAGTTGTCCAACCAATTGATAATAAAGCTGCTTCCACATTACTCTACATAGAAGTAAAGATTTAGAAAACTTTTTGCAATTATACAATGAATAGTTTCTGCGGTAGGATCCTTGTGAAACATCGTTGAATAATAATACTACTGATAATTAGTACACTGCTTTTAGATGCTTCAAAATAATTTAATGAGATATTTTTCTCTACATATGTTTCGGCTTGATGAGGCCTTTATCAAGAGTAGTTAAATACTAAAACCTAACTTGTTATACCCTACTAAACCGCCTTTCGGTATTTTGCTTTTATTGCACTGCCAATTATGCAGATGTTTAAAGAGCAGGTTAGTTGGTCGTTCGTATTTAAAACGTCTGTTTTTTGTGACTTTTGGATTTCTAGGTACTCCAAAAGGTTCAGCCTTTTGTTTTTTGTTTCGGTGTGTAAAAGTTTGACATTATTCGTATCTATAAAATGGTTACTTTCTAGACAATGTTTTGCTAAGACAGAGTTTTTAATATTATGTAAAATCGATTTTTTGTGTTCTTTAATCCTATTATTTAAGTTTCGACCAGTTTGTCCTACGTATACAGCTTCATAGTTCGCACAATTTATTTTGTAAACACCAGATTTGGATTGTTTGTCAATTTTCTCTTTATTGTTTATTAGTCTTCTCCCTATTATTCTTATTAACCTTACAGCCAACTTTATTTAATTTTTTTTCCTATATAAGAAACCAACAACGACAGATCCAATAATTCACACGTCTCAGTTTTCTGCAAGCATCATCAACTGTTTTTTTTTTCATAAGGCCGCATAGGATTTTACCTGCCTTAAAAGGCAACTTTTTAGCTCCACAAACATAAACTTGGCAATATCGCGCATTAAAACACTAAAAAATATTGTTTATTTAAGAAATTAATGCATTATTGCGTAGCCAAATGTTCTTTGTTAGAGAATATTGAGATGAACACCTATTGAACGTATGACGCTCATAAGCAATCACGCGTTTAAATTTAAGAATAAAACTAATATCATTCTATTCTTATAAATACAGTAATAAATTAAGAATAGAATAAACAAAACGACTGTAAAATATTTAAAAAACTAATAATAAGGTAAAGTTTACTTTTTATATTTAACATTTCATTGATTAACTTATTGTCATTTTATTATTGCCATTAATTATTAGAGTATAGTTTTATTTTTAATTGTAAGAGATTGATGGTTTACCATTCATCTCGGTACTTATTAACAAAGAAAAATTGGCTATGCAAAAAGAGCATTAATATGCTAAACAAATAAAATTTTTATTGTTGTATTGCTTTTCGTGACGTCACGCCTTCGTTGGCGTGCATGTTATGTAGCTCAGATTAAGATCGACCTACGTCAGGTGAGAAAAAATTATAAAACAACAACAATATCTCTAGGTTAAAAACTAAATAAATTAACACTCTACCTAATTACTAGCGTACGCATGTCTTTTCGGTTGAGGTATACTTCGAACTGTTTATGTCTTGGTTAAGTTTTTGAGAGTTGTTGTATTATTTATGGTAAGCTTTGGCTTAATTCAGGTAAGAAATTGAGCGTCTTATCGGGAGACTTGTTTGGTGTAACTTCACTCCGAGTTTACACTGCATTTTAATTGACAGACTCTACTTTGTAATTATTTTGCATTAGAACTTTGACTAACTGAGCTCAACGTCCATGTGCACTGTGAATTGATTAGAAATTAGGTCGTTAGAACTCCCACGTGCACCACGTACAGGGTGGCTCGAATTCGAGTCTATGTATCGGGAACTCGATACAGTGTCGACCAGATTAGGATTACTATTTTTGCATGACAAAGACTGAAGGTTATTCCAAAAAGGGAAAGCACAACATCGACTATCCAAATTTGCGGTCTACAATGCGACCTGTTCCTCATAATGCAGATGTACTAGTGCCGATCGCACCTTTAGATCCACAAAATGTTGTTTTGGAAGATACAGGAGATAACGCATCATCAGGCAGCTCCGAAGAACAGTGCACCGACCCTACTTTTATTCCACGTCCCAGTTCCGGTGAACCACATTTAATTGTTCAAAGTGAGTTAAATGATTTAGTACGTGATTTGGGGTTATCAAAGCAACAGTCAGAACTTCTTGGTTCCCGTCTTCAGGAATGGAACTTATTAGCCAACGAAACGAAAATTACGAATTTCAGAAAAAGAAATGCTCCGTTTTCTGCATTCTACAGTATGGAAAATTCATTCTGTTCGTGTACTGATATTGATAGTTTAATGCAGGAACTTGATATTGAGCATTCCCCCTCTGAGTGGCGTTTATTTATAGATTCGTCTAAATACAGTTTAAAAGCTGTGTTATTGCATAATGGAAATTTAAAACCCTCTATACCAGTTGCCCATTCAGTGACGATGAAAGAAAGTTATGAAAATATGCGCACTGTTTTGGATAAAATAAACTACAACACGTATAAATGGCAGATATGTGGGGAATTAAATGTTATAGGAATTTTACTGGGACTTCAGGGAGGATTTACAAAATCTTGCTGTTCTTTCTCTATGGGACAGTCGTGCAGTAAATCAGCATTATATAACAAAAATTTGGCCAGAAAGAAGTGAATTTCAACCGGGATCTCACAATGTTAAGTTTAGATCTCTTGTAGACCCCAAAAATGTCCTTCTGCCTCCTCTTCACATTAAACTTTGTGAAGGCTATGAATAAAGATGGTGATGGATTCAAATATTTAAAAGAAGTCTTTCCCAAGTTAAGTGATGCTAAATTAAAGGAATGCATTTTTATTGGACCACAAATCAGAAAATTGCTGGACGACGTTAATTTTACAGAGAAGCTTACCAGGCAGGAACTCAGAGGATGGAACTCATTTGTTAGTGTTGTAAGAGGATTTTTGGGCAACAATATGGATGCAAACTACCAACAGTTAGTTAATGAACTTTTAGATGCCTACAAATCGCTTGGCGCCCGAATGTCATTAAAAATCATTTCCTCCATTCACATCTATCATTTTTTCCTGAAAATTTGGGAGCTGTCAGTGACGAGCAGGGTGAAAGATTCCACCAAGATATTAGGATAATGGAAATTCGCTATCAAGGACGATGGGATCCAGCCATGATGGGTGATTACTGCTGGTTTTTGAAGAGAGAAGATATGACCCCTCATAAAAGGAAAAAATAAAATTTAATTAGTATTTTAAGTCAATATTTTTAATCTTTAGTAAAGTAAAGTAAAGTTTATTCATGCTTACAAAAAATTTTCTTACAATCGTCAATAAAATAGTGCTCTCTAAATATTATAAAATAAAATGCTTGATAAAATGTTACAATCAAATCACAAACATCTTACACATATACATACAAGTTTTATAAGTATACTAAAAATACACATTTAAAACATAGTGTAAAAACTTAATTTAAAAGATATTTTATGCACAGAGCAGTCTGTGCTTAGGAGACCTTAATACTTAAAATGTTATTATATCCTACTAGCTACATAAAACTATGTTTGGGTTTTCACAACTCTCCCCGCAAATACTCATCGAAGCTATAAAAAGCCCCTTTAGCCAGCATTTTTTTACAGAGGAGGTAAAATGTTTTCCGTTCAAAAGTTTAAGGTAATTTGGAAGTTTATTGAAAAAGCTTGGGGCATAATATGTAGTTGAGATACGGGATTTATTAAGTCTCGAGAATGGAATCTCTAGAAGATTTACTTGCCGTGTGTTATGATTATGAACTTCTGACCTTTGGGTATATTTATCTAGATTATTTCTTGTATATATTAGACACTCAAAGATATAACGTGATGGTAGTGTAAGAAGATTGAGGCGCTTAAAAGAATCCCTGACACCATCCCTGAAACCCAGATCTTCGATAACCCTCAGAGCCCTTCTTTGCAACTTAAAGATTCTCCTACTCTGAGGTGCATGACCCCAAGTCAAAAGACCATAGTTGCAGGTCGACTGTATTAATGCATGGTAAACCATTAGCAAAACATTTCTATTAACTGTTCTTTTTAAGTTTTTGAGGAGATAAATATGTTTTGCCAGTTTACTTGCAACACAATCCACATGGCTGTCAAAGATCAGATCAGGATCCAGAAAGATACCCAGGAACCTCACCACATCTGAACCATCAATATTACCACCCTCCACATTGCGCAATGAAAAAAGCATTTTTTCGGTTTTGTTGATGTTCAGGCTAAGTTTATCTGCACTGAACCATCTGCTTAAATTGGACTTCACTTCAAACAGCTTCAGCTCTAACTCCTGTAAACTCTTATTCCTGTAAAGAGCTGTAGTGTCACCTACAAACAGCAGCACTCTACAGTCAATTGACCTGTCGATATCATTGACATAAATAATGAATAGGAGTGGTCCTAAAATGGAGCCCTGCGGCACACCATGAGATATTTGGCATTCTTCAGATAAAGTTCCATCCAAAAAAGTTTTCTGCACTCTTCCAGTAAGATAGGTTTGAAAAAGTGACAAACTGACAGGAGTCAAGCCATAGTGTTTGAGCTTGCTAAGAAGGCTCTCATGGGATATGCAGTCAAAGGCCTTTGAAAGGTCACAAAATATTGTCCCAATGTGGGAACCCATTTCAAAGCCTTCAACCACATATTCCATGAACTTCAAAATTGCCTTTGTAGTAGATTGTTTTCTCTAAACTCAAATTGAAAGCTATTAAGGATTTTATATTGTTCGAAATAGGTATAAAGTTGCTTTTTTAGAAGTAGCTCAGACACTTTTGATATGGTTGGAATTAAAGATATTGGACGGTAGTTATTTAAATCATTTCTACTTCCCTTTTTAAAAATTGGTATGACTTTGTTAGAGGATATATTGAATGTTCTTTCAGTTTTTTTAGAAGAGGAACATTTAGTTCATAAATGTCTCTAGCATGTTTATTCTTTAAATTACTTATTGCATCTCTGACCTCTATGTATGTGACCTCTTTAAAAGAAAAACCCCCTGTAGGTACACATGACTGACTGGCCTGATCCAGAAAAAAGTCAGCTGTAATTGTGGCCAATGGTACACCCTTAAGAGTTTCCTCCGCTATACATGCAAAAAAAATATTAAACTCAGATGAAGTGAAGCCCATGGGATCCTCGCTTTTCACGACTTTCCTCTGTTGGTTTACAATCTGCCAAGCTGCCCTTGTTCTGTTATCGGCTTCCTGCATATATTGAGAATTTGCCTGTTTTTTGCAAATATAATCTCATTCATATATCTCTTTCTAAAGGCTCTTACCTGATCCCCAATTTCAGGATGTCCAGTATTTGCATATAAAGAATTCAAAAAATGTAAGGTTTCACGCATTTGCCTCAAATCATTGTTAAACCAGGAGACACGGCAGTTTTCCACCACATTTCTCCTCCTTACAGGGAAAGATGCATGCATCTATGGCATTTACTAACAAAGTCATAAAAAATGATGCCTTATCATTCACCGAAAGAGAAGAGTGCAGAAACGCCCAATCAGTACCTTCTAAAACTTGAAACATATTTTGAATACCCCCATATGTCATGGGTCTATGAAAAATTGGCTTTGTCTGGCTAGTATGTTGCATATATCTTTTTTAAGTATATGGTATGTTGTATGATAGGGATTTCAACTTCAATTTGAACAGCTTTATGATCTGATAAAACAGCCTCAAGGATAGTTGTTGACAAAATTAAAGAATTCTCAAAATTAACAAAGATATTATCAATGCAATTTAACTGCCTTGTATTTTTAAAAATTTGTTGTGAAAACCCATAAGAATTTAAAATATCAAGGAAGCATGTAGTCATGCCTGTCATGTTATTAAAATTTATATTAAAATCTCCTGTTATACATATAAAATTATTATTATTATTATTAGTTAAAATTTCAAGAAGACTAGTTACCACATTTATAATACATTGAAGTCACCTCCTGGCGGGCGATACATGGCTATTACAATCAGGCGTATGCTCTTCACCACGTGTTGTGTTTTTCTTAAATGTAAAGTACGTTTAGTAGGTGTAAAACTAAATATAGTCGATATATACGGTTAAAAAAATCTACAACTTTTTTTCTCTCATTTTTGTATTTGGATACGTCCATTCTACCATAATATGTTATTCAGCTTTATGTTACATCCAAAGAAAATGTTTTTGTCTTTGTCCACCTGTGAATCTTCTGACCATTGCAACTTTATGGTTCATAATCGTTTGTTTAATGTTTACATAATATTTCCAAGTTCAAGTTCATACTTAGAGAAGAGGTAGACCCGTAGGCCAAATGCGACGTGGATGGGCGATATACAAAGAGGAAGCAGAAAATCGGAACGTTGTACCTGAAATACGACTACACAGACGTTTTCTAAAATTTCCAAACATTTCAAATTTTCCAAAATATCTCAGAACATAAATAGCTACCATCACTCCGCATGCGCGATTAAATTAGATATCCTAAATGGGATTAATACCAACAGTTTGGGACACATCCGTTAGGCCGATCAATGATCATCGCAAATTTTTTAGGAGTTTTGTCTACTAAATTTAGAATTTTTTTTTTATATTTTTTCTATGATTTATTTAGTGCATATTTGAGCGTCTTATCGGGATACTTGTTTGGTTTAATTCCACTGAGAGTTTACACTGCACTTTAACTATTTGACAGATTCTACTTGGAGTACTTTGTAATTATTTAACTTTAGAACTTTGACTGACTGAGACCACGTAGATGTGCACTGCGACTTACAGTTTTTAATAAGAAATTAGGTTGCAGGTTAGAACACCCTGTTCACCACGTACATCTGTACTGTAGTAAAATCAGGCGGAGCGGAAAGGTGGGAGACAAAGTCTAGCCGCCTGATGGTTCGTTTCACTATTTTTAACAAAGTCTTCTGACCATTGCAACTGTAAGGTTCATAATCGTTTGTTTAATGTTGAAATAATATGTTCCAAGTCCCAGTTTAGAGCAAAAGCGACATGGATGATCGGTATGCAAAGAGCAAACAGAAAATCGAGAAGGTCTAACTGAAATGCGATTAAACAGACGTATTCTTTTAAAACTCTTATAAATGAAAAGGTTTTCTAAAATTTCCAAACATTTTTTCCAAAATATCTCAAAAACATAAACAGCTACAATCACTCCGCATGTGCGATTAAATCAGTAGGATAATTGCCTAAAACTTTCTTCATTTAGCCGATTTTCTATCTGACAGTTTCCGAGATCTCATTTATCAATAGTTTGGGACACATCTGTCAGGCAGACCATCGCAAATTTTTAGGGAGCTTTGTCTGCTAAGTTTAGTAAACTTTAGCTCCTTATTTTCGTATTTAATACTTTTTTCTATGATTTCAGCTATTTAGTGCATATATAGATACGTTGATCTTGTTCCAGGCATCTGACAAGAGAAGCTCTTCCGAGATTAGACAACTATAGAAATATCATGTCTCTCCAAGCTGCAAACAGACCGACGTTGGATGAACTTCACAACGCCACTTTGCCAAAAGTAAGTCAAAACCCTGTCAAAAAATAATGAAAAAATATACTTAACATAAAAAATAACTCCTTGGACCAACTACTCATAACTCCTTTCTTAATGAAGGCTTAGGTTCTTTTGGTTATTAAATTAAGGGATTGCCACCTTCCACATCGATGAAACCCAAGAGTAATAAACCAGAGAAGGATAGTTACTTCAACCGGATTTTTTCTCTGACCGTTGCTCTGTCGTGACGTAGCCACGCGATGAAGTTGGCGTGAAAGACTTGACATACATATGGCAAAGACGTACGAGCAAGACTATTTTTCTTGTTTAGAGTTTATAAAAATGTGTTTAAACTCAAAATTTTAAATGGATAATAAAATTAAGCTATTTCTTATGAAGTTACTGTTTGTTTTCTGAAGGGCACTAAATGTTAGTTAGTTTCTGAAATAAACGATTCATATTTATTATATTATTTGCAGCTATTAAGAAACCCTTAGTTTTATAATTTGCGTGTAGTAACTACTAAGCGTTACATTCATAATGCTAATTTCATGGGTGCTTATGAATGGAAACTCCTGATTCGGCACTGGTGTATGACATAATATATTTAAGATGTTCTAACGTGATAAGCACGGTCACAATCTAAGAAACTTAAACAATGTATGAAAATTAATTATTTAATAAAAAAACACTACACTGAAAAATTCCTTGCAAAACAGGCACTAGGTATCTGCTTTAATCATCAATTTAAGGATCAAACAAAAAAGATAATAAGTATCAAATAGCTCAATGTTCAAAGCACCAAAACACAACTATCAATGATTTTAAAACATCCGAAAATATCACTAAAAAAGCTAAAAACACAACGAAAACTTAGAAGATGCAATGACAGCAATAGCGAAATGAAGCCCGTTCGTCGCGCAGCAACGTCACAGCGACGTTGATGTGGGTGATGGGACCGCGGGGCACGGGGCGATACTAAATGAACATAGGCTCTTATGGGAAGTAACCATCCTTCTCTGGTTTATTATTCTTAGATGAAACCGTTTAAATTCTGAAGAAAAATCATTTAGCGGAAATGACGCATTCAAATTCAAATTTGTGGAGCTCTGCGCAGTGGCTTAGGTAGACAAGAAAATAAACAACCTTTACTGACTGGTTGATAAGTTTATTTTCTATAGAATTATGAAATTGCATCTGATCTTCTCTAGAGGGGGTCAACTATGAAAATTTTTTTGTCCAATACTTTACAGAAATTCCTTCATCTAAACGGGTCGCATTGTCCATTTGGTCTGTGAAGATGAACATCAATTTTTGAAATTTAGAAATATATGAAACTAAACAATGCCACAGTCACAGCCTATGTGTCTCAGTGGTGTGCCTAGGGTCGTACGACAGGCATTATTAGTGTATGTTTCAGACCACACACGACAAAGGTTGAAATTTCAACAAGTCGAGACTAATATTACGAAATAGTAGTATTTTGAAATTACTTTCCACAACCGCGATGTTTAAAGTAAAATTTTATCTCGAAATCTCACATAAAATCGCCGCTCATCGCTCGAAAAATGTCAACATTTTCTAAACCTAGCCCATTTTCCAATCTTCAAATTTTGGGCTAATGAATCTATTTACCACAAAAGTTATTCACATTGTAGTATAACCTACCCGGGTCAGTTCAATATAGTTGAATGAGATAAGTAAAGTTGTGCTGTGTCTATATTTTGCCAATGACCGTCAAAATAGATTAAAAAGATAACCAATACCATAAACCTAACTACTCCGTAGTTAGGTTTATGTCAATACCTACGTTGTGTTATTATTATATGTTGCACAACTTTACTTACTCGAAATGCGTCCAACGGTAACAAAATTAGAGACATTTGAGGGAAAGGTGCGTCATGAAAATTAAAACCACAAATGCCTAATACGCCTAATTTATTAAAGAAAACGTGCCAAATTATTAGAGAAAAACGTGCCGGACTCGTGCCTGGAATTCACGAGGGGAAAGAGTATGGCGGAGAAACCTTCGATCTAAATTCCTAAACCGAATTATGCTGTATAATAATTAATTAAATTACTGTCTCCCGTACCACAATTCATAGTTTCACACTTGTAACAATACATTTAAAACTGAAGGGGTTGTTGTTAGTTAGCCAGACGCCGCTGGCGGGTACTGAGGTCCTGGAATACGAAGGCTACCCAGCTATTTAGTTGCAATTTCGGCTAATATCACTAGAATGATCATTACATTTATAACTAGGATATTCTCTTGTCAGGGTAGGAAATGGTTAGTAGATTCAGCAAGGCCTCTCAGTCATTCTAACATTAAAATCCTAGCACTAAAAGACAGCAAATAATTGATTTTCGGTTTTCATTTAAAGGGTTCACAGCATAAAACTATTTCATTAAATATGTACATATGTTATAATAAAAGAAAGAGAATAAAAGAAATACTTGTACAAATTATGTTAATAACAATATAATAAATTTTACTGACCTTTAATAACATGTTATAGCACAAAAGCAAACACTATTTACGAAAATCACCCGTACACTACGCTGGTCTTCGATTCTCTCTCCATTTTCGAGCGATACGCTTTCGGATCTCCTCCAAAAAACCTCGCAAGACCCGACTTCAATGTATTCTTTACATGTAAATAGGGTGTCCCAAAACCGAATGTATAAGGTCTAATGAAATAATATTTTAAATAGGCGGGTTACCTCAACATCTAGATGTTAAAAGTAAAATTTTGCCTCAAAATCTGCCATAAAAACCATCAGAGACAGCCGTTATAATCACGAAAAAATGTCCACATTTTCCGACCCTGACCCATTTTCCGGCTTAAATGTATAAATCTACATATTTTAAGCTACACGTCATTTCAAAATGGTTGAAGACGCATCTCTTCAAATTTCTCATAACGCATCAAAAGCAAAGACTCGTAAAATATAAATTTTGAAAACTTTCAACATTTTTGTGAATTTTTGCATGTTTCAATTTAGTCTCATTTTTCCGTATAGAAGTTTTTTATAGCAGAGATCACCAGGTTTACGAATCTGAAATTGATTTTTCGCTGGCAAGTATGTTAAAATAGATTTTTCAAACTGAAAATAAAAAATCACCAAATCGACATTTTCAATCTGATCAATGTGATTCTTTTGTATGTCCTGCTCATATCCCTTCTCTTTAATGTAAGAAATTTTTGTTGCTCGAGATTATTCGGTTTTCAAGTAATAAAATATTATGTGGTGATGTGTCATGTCAAAACTCGAAATGGCGAAAAGTATAAATTCAACTAGCTCACCTTGTATAAGAGGCATCATCATTTCAAAAGCATCTTCTAATACAGTTTTAGCATAGATTTTCGTCAAGTATTCGGCTTTCAAGAAAAAGGTAAAAATCTTCATTTTCTTGACCTAAAAATCGATGTTTTTACATTTCTCCTGAAAAGTCCATTTTCCCGACAATCAGCTAGAGAAGTATTTAGGCAGTTTTTCTCCTAGAAAATCGATATCGAACTGTGGTCTGGTTTTTTTCGATCCTCGCGACTTTGTTGGCGCTAAAACTACCTAAATTGACCTTCAAAAAGAATAAATCAAGAATATGTCATCAAAATGAATTAATTTTTTTGACAGTTATCTTTGATCAAAGCAAAGAAAAATTGGATCACCAAAAACAATTGACCGTCAGCGACCCCCCAAGTGTCGCTTAAAAACTTGCCAAAACTCAAATTTCCACTCGGCAGCCGTTTTCGAGAAATATGACCCAGATTTATCCGTACGAGCGATAGTCGAGCGTCACTTTTCACGCGTGACGACTCAGTTTCATTCACCACCACCCAGGAAAAAATGTGTATTTAGTATTTAGACACCTTTACTCTATGTTTATTAGTAAGTAGGGGTCGATCCTGGCCGTGATCCGTTTTTAAGACACATTCGATAAAAGGGCTCTCGACTGCTAGACGCAGAAGAGTGAATTAGAATTTCTTCCGCCTCCTGATCCATTTGTGCAGTGCGCAGTGTGCAGCATTTTAAAAAAGTTTGGAAATGTAATAAACTGGTTTTTATTTTTTTTTTTCTCGAAAACGAAAAATTTTTAAAAAAGTCAGTGGTGCACATTTTGTCAATAATATTCGGTATGATGCCTCCCGGGACACCACTGGACTTTATACTTTTAATCTACATAAGGCTAAATGAGCCCCTTATTGCTACATGTAACACTACCAAATTTCAACAAATTAAGTAAAAGGATATTTAAAATATTAATAATGAATCGATTTTTTTAAAAAAGTTTGACACCCTCTATCTTGGAAACTATGCATTTCCGGACCCAGATTCATACGAAAAAGTTTTCATGTTTTCTTATGTAGAATCACCCCTGAAATTATTCCAACGGTATTTCCGGACACCCTGTATATGGACAAAAGTTAGCGAAGAGATACGGGTGACCGCAGAAGAAGAAGTAGGCGAAGATCGTGGTATTCGTAGGAATCATTGGTTTGACGAGGAATGTGCAGAAGTTACAAGAAGGAAGAATGATGCATATATTAAAATGCAGACCCGAAGAACAAGGAGAACCGTCGAAGAATATCAGACAAAAAGAAGGGAAGAAAAACATACTCATAAAACAAAAAAGAGAGAACAGTTGAACCAAGAACTGAGAAATATAGAAACTCTCAACAGGGAACAGGATTACAGGAAATTCTATAGAAAAGTAAACATTACCAGAAAGAGCTTTAAACCAAGAACGACGCAGTGTAAAAATAGTAATGGAGATCTATTAAGCTCCAGAAGTGAGGTGCTGGACCGCTGGATAGAACACTTTAGCGCTCTACTGAACACAGATGAGGTGGAACCAATCCCAGAACCACAAGAAGCCCAAAACGCAGAACACGGGACAGAAAATCAAACAGAATATGAACCGCCAACAATAGAGAAAATTAGAGAAGCTATAAAAAAGTTGGCAAACAATAAATCTTCCGGAAGCGACAACCTCCCTGCTGAGCTTCTCAAAAATGGTGGCGAAGAGCTAGTAACCGCCATGCAAGAGCTCTTTTCAAACATCTGGAGACAAAAACTCTACCAGCGGAATGGAACGTAGGTATACTATGTACTATCTACAAAAAGGTGATATATTTGAGTGCTCAAGCTATCGAGGAATCACCCTACTGAATACGGCATACAAAGTATTCTCAGTAGTACTCTGCAATCGAATTCGACCCTACTCGGAAAAGGAAATAGGAAGATACCAAGCTGGATTCCGTGGTGGCAAGTCGACTATAAATCAAATATCGACACTCCGACATATCCTAGAAAAAACACACGGATATGGGGTCGACACCCACCATATCTTTGTCGACTTCAAGGCCGCCTATGATACCATAAATAGAAGGAAATTCTATGATGCTATGAGAGAACTCCAAATACCAAATCATTTGGTAAATCTCACAAGAATGATGATGGAGAAAGTGGAATGCAGGGTACGTATCGAAGGAAACTTGTCGGAACCCTTTAAAACCTCTAATGGACTGCGTCAGGGAGACGCGCTCTCCTGCACCTTGCTCAACCTAGCCCTTGAAAAAACTATACGAATGTCGGGGGTAACAACAACGGGGACAATATATAATAAATCCATCCAAATCCTGGCTTACGCAGACGATATCAATATGATAGGCAGATCAGAGGCAGCAGTTAAAGAAGCATACAGAGCACTGAAAGGGGCAGCAGAGGAAATGGGCGTGGTAATTAACATCAATAAAACCAAGTACATGCTAGCAACACCGGAAATACCAAGAGAAGTAAACCCCAGCAGGAACCTAAAGATAGATGGCGACGATATAGAATCGGTTAACGAGTTCGTGTACTTTGGCTCCCTGGTAACCACTCATAATGAAGCAGCAGCCGAAATTAAACGTAGAGTCCTCCTTGCCAATAGATGTTACTTCGGACTCGCCCCTCAACTCAAATCCCATAACATCTCCATAAACACAAAGTGTAAACTCTACAAAACACTGATAAGACCGGTTTTAATGTACGGCGCCGAAACATGGACACTCACTAAGAGTGACGAGACCATCTTGGGGTGCTTTGGGAGGAAAATACTAAGAAGAATTTACGGGGCCATTGAGGAAAATGGGATATGGAGGAAAAGGTACAATTTTGAGCTGTATAGGCTGTTTCAGGGTCCTGACATAGTCAAAAAAATAAAGTTGGGCCGTCTGCGATGGGTAGGCCATGTGATGAGGATGGAGGCAGATGACCCCGCCCGAATGGTCTTACTGGATAAGCCCGTAGGACAACGCAGAAGGGGAGACCTCGAATGAGGCTATTGGATAAGGGCCTGGAGAAGACGGACGCTGGACAGGGACGCCTGGAAGGAAATACTTGACGAGGCTAAGGCCCACGAAGGGCTGTAACGCCGTACTTATGATGATGATGATGAATAAATATATATGTAGTTATTTCATCTTTAAATAAAAATATGTAAAATATTTTGATAGTCTCCTACTAAATTTTTAATAATTATTAATAAATATATGAAATTATTAATAATTATAAAATAAATAATAAAGGCAAAACAGACGACAATAGAACTCGAAGTACGGCTGCTGGAATGGAGATGTAATCCATGCCATGCTGGCAATATTTTGTAATAATTGTGTAATATTCTTGTTATAAAAATATTTTTTATATACACATTAATTTGAAAGTATGAATAAAAGCTTCAGTTGATAGACAAAAACAAATTTTGTTTGTAGTTGTAAGCAGCGTCGTTAGCGTGGTTTTATAAAGTAAAATATTCTATAAATGTTTATCAAAGAATATTATTAGAATATTCTTTGTGTTTATGTTATTTTTGGGTGGACACCTGGGGACCTGGGTGGGCACCCAGGCCCCCCTTGGCGACGCCACTGCATTTGAGAGTTAGCATAATCATTATTTAATGGCATAATCATAATAAATAATTTTAGTTTCCTATCCGAGCAAACCAGCACTTTGCTTGGGCTAGTAGTGCTGATGGTTAACCGCAAAAACCGATATTACAAAATACATAACTAATTTCTTATCCTCGACATGATTAAAAACTATTGTTGTTTTCCAATTAAAAAAGGTTCCCAAATCATCCTTGAGCGTTGAATACTTTTAGAACTCTTACGATGTTTACGGAACGATTCTAATTTTAAATCCATTTCAGTTTATCATGGGAACATGCTAGTTATTAATATACTTACTTAACTTACGGTAACTTTGCGTTAGTTTCTTAATATCGAGCAGATGATTCACACTTTTGTTTAGATACGTAATTCCGAATGTAGGTAGTATGTTTAATTTTTAAAGGTCTATAGGTTAAGCTGGGAATAATTATTGACAATAATTAGTAATTAAGGTTTTCTCCACCCGCTCTGAAAGTATATTAGTTAGGTGGGGCATCTGATATGAATCGAGTAATTAGCCGCTGCGTATTACGATGGATATGTGTCACTTTTAAATTAGAAATGGAAATTGAGTTGGGTATTGAATATAACCAATGGTCACGAAATGGGAATTCAATATCACTTCGAGTTTTATATGGTTTGCTTGAAGTCAGACATCAATTTCTACATTTCGTTCACTATAATACCTATTTGTCGAATAATGTATTCAACTTTCTTGTAGGCCAGCAAATAACAAGTCAAGTCCACACCCTTGGAATTCACATCATTGTAACGTAATGGCTCAGAACCGATACACAATCAAAGGTGTTTGAGAGATCGCCATAAATAACATTAACTTAATCGCCCCGCGCTCCTAAAATCGCAACATATTTATATGTGTATGTTCAATATTTTGATAAAGAAAGATATCGGAGATATGGCGCAGAATTTTTGTTTATCTCGTTAGATTGGAATTGCTTTTACCTTTTTATAGTACTTCGGACCGGAAAGTAATCTGAGTGAATGTTTACTAGAATAAACAATTACACTTATTGGTTTTATTTCCGACCTTTTCTTCAATCATTATATTGCTGATATGTACAGTGGCGGCGACATTCGTATATTAGGATTTTTTAACAAAGAGGTCCTAGGAGCCCCTTCTGGTGCAGGAACCCCCCCACACTGTGGGTCCTTTATCGCCGCCAGTGGATATATGTGTGTTCCTCTTCTTCTTTTACCAAAGCATCCATGATCGAATTTTGAGCTTCCATTTGTTGGTAAACTGATTCAATGTAAAATGTATACAGTTGTCTAGCAAGAGGCACGGGCAATTGAATAACCGGTTGGAATCCTTTAGGATACAGTAAGTTGGGATCTCCAAATTATCCTCAAGTTGCTTAACAAAATGATCTCCGAGATTGAGTTCTAGTGTTTCTTCAATATGTTCAAACTTCGGGGACGAATCTTCCCATTCAATATCTTCAGCATAGAGTTTATTTTCTTCTAATTCCATTTCCACAGGCGAATTTGGCACTTCCGGTGGTTTCGGTTCGGCAGTAACATTGTTTGAAGAAGTATGACCGTACCTTAATTGTTCAACTTTTAACAGCTTTTCGGAATAATGATCATCACTAGTAGTAATTTTGCTTTCGACGGATTTTTTTAAAATCCTGTGACTTCTGATGAAGGATTATTTTTAAGCTTAAGTTTCGTACTTTGTGGCGTACCGGGAGTCTAATTACCAGAACAACCACTATCACTATCTATTAGAATAGGTTCTTCGTTATTTATCTTTTTCTTTGTCGGATCCGGTCAGATCTTCATCAATAATGACATTTATGTATTCGTCCATCTCTGCAAGTAATAATTCTATAGTACAATAAACGTCACGATTACATTTATCATACCAATACTTAATTGCGTTCTGATCGACATTTGGATATACACGCGCTAAGTTCTCAAGGTGACCACTGTGATCATCCAAAAAGTCATCGGTAAGACAGCTTTTATCCAACATAAGCTTTTTTCTAATAGTTTCAGCTCGAGGAGGGTTATTTCTGTTAATGTCCCTGTTATAAGTGCTAAGTACCTTAACATTTCTTGGCGAGGAAAGAATAGAATTATTTTTTAAAATAAGAAAATCATCCTCATCGGTGTTCGTTGATACTTCTCTCGTTTCAACAATCTGATCATCATCATCATCATCATCATCATCATCTATAACTACTGGAGTAGATGCAAAGTGATTGACTTCATTTTCTTCTAACAGTGTCACAATATCCCAAGAACGGATCGCCATGTCATCAACGCATTCATATTATCAAATAAACTACTACTTTGCTTAATCTTAGTTGTATGCATAGGTTTCAAAACTGGTGTTTTTAGAAATGAAGAATCGCTATTCATTAATATATCATCAATAAAAGAATTTTGGGCTGTTTTTCTGCCAAATGTGCTTGATACTTTTTTAGAAGGTGATCTCGAGTTTGAAGGCTCAAAAAAATTTATAGTTTCTCTGACACTCGCTTGAGGCAAACGTTCGGACTTCAAATCGTTTTCGTTGGTGGGTTTTAATACGCCATTAAAATCTCCAGCAGAAAATTCCTGCGACAGAGGAGGATGTAATCTATACTGAGGTAGTTTTTGCAATCTATATTTACAATCGTATGCCGTCAACAGTTTCATGGGAGTCACGTTCTTCTGATAGGTACCTATCAAACATATTTTTTATACCGGTTTTAGATACACCATGCTTATTTCTCTTCTCTAGTTCTTTATCGTTAAAGTTAAAACACCAATGAGTATCCAGTTCCAAAATTTCTAAAATATGTCCATAATCGGTCGCCATCAACGCATAAGGCTTCATTTCCCACATCGCTTTGTAATTGAAGAATAAACGCATTACTCACTTACTTGAATTTTTTTGAGATCATTAATTTAACCCTGTTGAAATA
This sequence comes from Pissodes strobi, assembly GCA_016904865.1. Lineage (NCBI taxonomy): Eukaryota > Metazoa > Arthropoda > Insecta > Coleoptera > Curculionidae > Pissodes > Pissodes strobi. The sequence continues at coordinate 20,722 of JAEQML010059125.1, forward strand.
ATCTAAAATGGCAAATGACAAATGTTTCCAAAGTAATAACACAAGAAATAAACTCTGGCTAGAATGAATACACTATTAAATATAAGTAATAGCATATTATGTAACTAGTAGGAAAAGCAAAACATTCCTGGGCGATTGTGGTAATTGCTGGATGAGGCGCAGCCGAGGCCAGCAATACAGGAGTCCAGGAATGTGATTTTCCTACGTGTTGCACATACTATTTTTTTTATCCGATTGGAATTAATTAGAATACGTACTTATAAAAATAGAGCCAAATATTACACTAAATAAAAACGGTGTTTTAAATTTAAACTCAACATAATATCAAGTTTTGAATCGAGCGAGTAACTACGGAAACTACAGCTAAATGTTACTTTTGATATACGTCAGATCTGACAAACAAGGCGTTTGAATAATGTTATATTCCCTTACAGTTATTGCCTATTCCCGTACAGTTATTGCATGTTGCTAAGCAACGAATACAATATACTGGAATGATGACGTTTGCGGTGAGAAAACACATCGGAAAGGTGTAGTTTTTCGTTCGATCGTGGTTCTGGCTTGATGACCGCATTAAAACTACCTGGGTCGATCCCATTGTTTAGACAAGAGCTTGGCAATAAACAAGCAAAGTATAAAGGTGCAGTAAAGGATAGGACTTTAGATGTTTATGCATTTTAGTCAAGTTTGAGGTTTTAAGGAAATCAAGTGATAATTCTCGTATGCTATTAATTTAATCAAATGGAAAACCTAAAGAATACGAATGTTTTAATACTAAGGTCAATCTAAGGATCAAATCCATACTGTGATGATACTAAGAATAATTTACTGATAATGCAGTTAGAATTTTAGATCCTTATAAAGTCTTCCATTTGCTTTCTCTATAAGTTGTTGGTGGGACGTATTAATTGTAAGCGTTTCCTAGATACAATTAACTTTTCGACCACTCGTCGAACTAGAAATAATGATCTTTTCTACATTCCTACCAACAGCACAAATTGCGCCATGCACAACCCTCTCACCCTCATGTGTAAATTGTACAATAAATATGATCTCGATCCATTTAGATTTAAATTTTACCAGTTCAAGAAACATATTTCTAGAATTATGGAACTAGTATAGGGTTATTTGTATGTTGTGATATTGCTTCAGCCATATTATTAAGTATATATATTTTATTATTGTTGTAAAAACTGCAAAAATAGAGTTTCCGTAAATAAATAAATAAATAAATTAGGCTCAACCTAATCAAGCAAATCGAAATCTTCGAAGGATTGAAAATTAAAAAAAAAGTGACCAACAGTATGTTGGACGTTGGTATTATGGCCATATTATGGCCATATTACCGTCAAAAGTAAAATTAATTAAAATAAAGCAATATAAATATATTTTACCTTCGTTTACGTATTATTATATGCTCTTTTCTATAAGAAATGCCGAGATTCAATCAACTCTTTGTTTTATGGTAAATTCCTCCAAGTTCAATACAAATGCAATATATACAACATGCTTAATATTACATCATTAAAAATGATGATGATGATACGAGATCTTCCAATAAAACGATAAGGTTAATTAATAATTCAATCAATTTCGACAAGTTATTGTTTTTTTATTATAAATGAACAATACATCGTTTCGGGTTATCGGAAATGTTTGCATTTACGAGATATTTCAATTTGCCTTAGATAAATGTAAATGTAAAATTGGATGTTTTGTTTATATATATTTTTTAATTATAAATTTCCACTATTAATAATTTGTAATTTTACTTCACCTAATTCAAAAGTTCGTGCGATGCAATCTTATGACTCTAAATAGTCAATACATGTTTCTTGATATTGCATCAGAGCGGGTTGTATTATCGACCTATTATGTACAGAATAATTAATGTTTCGCATCAAATAAATGGGAAATACGTGTTTAGCTTAAAATTACCATATTTAAAAACGAAGTATTGCTTAAAGTTTTGAATAAATGTCTTAGTAACACTATTATTGGCAACTATTTTTATATTTACGGATCTAAGTTTTGCTATTCTTCTACACGGAGAAAAATGTTTTATAGCGATTAAATAAGTCACTTGCGGTGTTCTGCTATTATGAGGCACGTTTTTCTTCACAAGTTGTATAACCATTATAAGATTTCTTTGTCACTTGGTTAATTGTTCAAGTACAGCCAAATTCTTGCCCAATATATAAACGGAGACCATCAGGCTTAATTTAATTGCATTTTTCAAAAACTCTATTCTGCTATGTAAAGCACCACTTTTTCATATAAGGTACATTTTTTTCTTTCTTGTAATAAAATCCAATTTTCATTATTGTTCTAATATCATCAATTTAAATTCCAGTTATTTCAAGAAGTATATGCTCCAAAGATACATGCTTAATAGAATGGAGCATATCATTATATTACACTGCGAAAAAGTATAGAATTGTGATAATGGGTCGTTTACAGGGCATTTAAGACTGAGGAATCAAGTTTTTATGTAAATTTACTTAACTTTTTGTCTTTTGATAAATTAATAAAGGATTAAATTAAGAGGTGGTGTGGAAACATTAATTTAATATATGCCGTGTAATAAAAATTTATAGAATTGTGATAATGGATCGTTTTCAGGGTTCTTAAGGCCGAACAATCCAATTTTTATATAAATTTATTTCACTGTTCGTCTTTTGATAAATTAGTAATTAACTAAATTAAGAGGTGGTGTGGGAGAATTAATTTAAATCATGGCGTGTTATAAAAATGTATAGAATTGCGATATGAGATCGTTTTCAGGGATTTTAAGACCAAGGGATCCAGTTTTATGTAAATTTACTTTACGTTCTCTCTTTTGATATTTATTTATTTATTTATTGGTGCTAAAAAGTACAATACTCATACACAAGTTAATAATTCAATAAATAATCAAAAAGTAAAAAACAATTTAAAAAAACTTGCTACTGAGAGCTAAGACACAATAAAAAAAAAGATTAAAAAGTGACAATGCAGCCAATACATCCAAAGCTTCAACACACAAAACAACTCACGATGTTGATCACAGAAGGTCATCAAAACTGGACCGCAGACAGTCCTCGAATGAAAAGAAAACATTTTTAATTGACGCAGACAGGCAAGGCATTAAAAAAATTGATTCCGTAGTAGGACACCCCATTTCGAGACCTAGAAAGCCTCAGATACAGTGTCACCAAGGAGTTGTTATTCCTGGTATAATGTTGATGAGTATCAGCATGAGTCATAAACCTGGAAAGGTTTTCCTTGACAAATATTAGGCATACCAGAATATATGCACATGGCAGGGCCACCACTTTCAGTTGTTTGAAGTGCCTACAGCACTATCTATAACCCAAATGAGCTATCACTTTTATACACTTGTGTTGCAACGCAAATATCTTAGGCATATGCGCAGAGTGACCCCAATTAAGTAAGTCATTATAGTGAAAGTACCCAAAGTAAGCATCAGGGGCTGTGTGCAGGCCGACACTGAGCCAGACAAACTACGAATAAGGAATAGGAATAGGCATCTTGACAATTTGGAGGACAAATCCTCAATGCGAGATTGCCAAGTCAATCCTCCATCCAGAGTGATTCCAAGAAAATTTACTGTTGCATCCCTCTAAGGGAGAATATTATATGTTGAGTTTTGTCCTCATTTAAGCATAGTCAATTTGATATCGCCCATTCCCTCAGATTAGCACATGACTCGTCCGCTGAGAGAGCAAGGTTAGGCACACATACAGACAGAACGTAGAGTTAGGATCTCCTGCGAGGCAGATCATTAGCATACACTTGAAAGAGAATAGGCCCAAGAACCGAACCTTGCGGTACTCCATGCTTCAGCATTAAGCTCCGAGGCCTACCACCCTCAAAATAGACAAACTGACTTCTATCTGTCAAATAGGACTTGAGCAGCTTAATACTATTAAGATCAAATTTATAGTATTCGAACTTCCGAAGAAGTATATCATGCTCTACACAAACAAAAGCACTTGACAAATCATGAAATGTGGCATGTGAGTGTAGCCCACTCTCAAAATCCTCAAGAATCTCACACACATCCCTGGCTGCCAAGCCAGTGGAGCGTCGCTGCCTAAACCTATGTTGTTTCATGTAAAACAGTGCATTTTGTTCAAAATATTCCTCAGTCTGAATCTTAGGCAGTCTCTCAAATATCTTACCAAAGATTGGAACAAGCGAAATAGGCCGGTAATTTTCAGCATCCATTCTAGAACCCTTTTTAGGAATGGGTATGACCTTAGCAATCTTAAGAGACCCCGGAAATATGCCCCTTAGAAAGTCAGTTTTGTTAGTGGAATAATAATCAAGTTTTTTATGAGTTTCATGTTAAAATCATAAGGGTCTCTACTTAGGCTGTTGTTCATACCATCTATAACCTGACGCATCTGAATGTAGGTTACCTCACCAAAAGAAAAGCCAGGTCCACAAGGAACAGTCAAATAGTTTATAGGGTTGCTAGAAGGTGGAGGAAGATTTTGCTTTAATTTGAGAGGGAAATTAACAAATTAATCATTAAAATGGATAGAGGTGATCTGGCTTGGCTCTGTTACTTTAAAGTTATTGTTAGATGATTTTATGACTTTCCACATAGCTTGGGGCGGATTACTAGCCTGATTAATAAAATTATCATTTGCCTCCAGCCTCCACCTTTTTGGCTTGGATTTCCATGCGATATTTATTGCGGTAACTTCGCACAGTTTCAGCTGATATTAGGTTGGGACATTGCCGATTGACCTTCCTTGAAAGGCAAAGTCTTAAGGGCGGACATTAACAGTACTGCCTATATAGTCCCAACTGATTGTCTCCACCAGATTATAAAAATTCAACAAGCCCCACTCCGTAATAGGACGATAGCAAATACGTACTGCATTACCCACCCCGGAAGACCGCTCATTGATATGGAAGGTAATTCCCAGGTGATCTCACAGACACATCACTGATAGTGGCTTTATAATTGGGGCTCCGAACATTTGTAAATATATTGTCTGACAATTCGTACCCCTTGTAGCCCCCTAAATAGCTGGATATAGTCCATAACCAGAGAAAAAAAAATAATTATCTGCCTTTGACTAAACTCATTAATTTGTGTTTTAAAGAAAATGTGTTTCCCATGGATCTAAAGAGAGCCACAGTTATTCCAATATTTAAAAAAGGAGACATAAATCAGCCTTAAAATTACCGACCTATCTCCCTTCTTACTATTCTGTCAAAAGTCTTGGAAAAGTGCATGTCATTGCAAATAACTGATTTTTTTGAATCAAACAAACTTTTCTTGGACAGTCAATTTGGTTTCCGAAAGGGTAAAAGCACGGTCCTTGCTACCTTAGATCTCATATCTCATATAACTGAATCTTTTCATATGCTACAATACGACAGTGTTCTGATGTGTGATCTGAGTAAAGCATTTGACTGTGTATGACCATGAAATTCTTCTGGCTAAACTCAAAGGGTATGGATTCTCTCAGAACAGCATTGATATGGTGAAATCATACTTGCAAGACAGAGTGCAAGTGGTGAGGGTGGGAAATGTCACTTCAGCCGAACACATTGGGAATATTGAGGTTCCTCAGGGATCGATAATGGGCCCTATTCTATTTATAATTTATGTTAATGACCTACCAAATGATGAACCGTGTGCTAAATTCACAATTTATGCTGATGATACCACGCTCTCCTTGGCATCGAACACAATTGCGGGTTCAACTCGGGGTATGGATGTTGCGCGAGAGAAGACGGAAAGATGGTTTTGTGCAAATAGGTTGGTATTGAACTCAGATAAAACCAAAGAGGTGATGTTTGCTTTGCGGGAAACTGGGGATGTGAATGATGGTGTGACTGATGTGAGGTTTCTGGGGGGTGATTCTGGATATTAAACTAAGATGGCATTTGCATATTGACACCTTATGCAAAAAATTATCCAAGGGGTTTACATACTTAGAAGTCTCTCAAAAAATGGTTCTCAGGATATTCTAATGACGTCCTATCATGCCATTTTTCATTCCCACCTTGCATATGCACTACTAGTTTGGGGACACGCAGCAGATACATACAGAGTTTTTGGATTGCAAAGAAAGGCCATCAGAATCATCAGTCAGCTAAATTACAGAGAATACTGCAGAGCTGCCTTTAAAGCACTCAAAATTCTCACTCTTCCATCTCAGTACGTGTTTGACAACCTGCTTTTTATGAGGCAGAATTTGGCATCGGGCAGAGCTCATGAGGACATACATGGTTATGACACCAGAAACAAATGTAAGCTGATTCCTGCATACTGGAGGCTGCGAAGGTGTCAGACTTGTCCTGGGTATTGGGCTATAAAATTGTACAATGCTCTGCCTGATAGTATCAAGCTTTTAGAATGTAAGGATTTTAAAAGAGAAATTAGACAAATATTGATTAATGAACCTTTTTATTCCTTAGGTGAATTTTTGAATTTTGATTTTACCTGATATGTACCAGTCTCCCTAGATGTTAATTTTATGTTTTTAAATTTAAATGTTTTAATTTTAGGTACTTTTAATTTATGTGTTTTATATTTGTTCAGTGTCCATAATGACCAGTTTTGAACTGTCTTTGTTCTTATAGTAGATATTATGCTAGATTAACGGGTTTTCTATTGATTTTATTGACGAATGTAAACTGTATTGTATTAACATGAATAAACGAATTTTAATTTGAAAAGAGGTCGAAAACACTCCGAGATTAATATTAAAGTCGCCAGTAATGATGTATTTTTTGTTAATGGCCAATCTACTCAGAAAACCATCCAGCTCACTCATATATATCAAAGACTCACCACACCTGATCCCAGCAACCTCAGAATCCAGCTCACAAACAACTCCCTGTGTCTAGTGCATATATGCACACCCTTCCATGAGCCCTGCCTGCCCTGAATATTTTGGAAATAAGATTAAAGCTCTGTATATGTGTGCCAGTGTTCATTAAAACACAAGAACAACACTGTAGCACAGAGCACTACAACCCTGGGTGGGTTTTGGCTGCTTGAACCACCTCTCTCCATCGAGTGCGATCTAGGGCAACATTTTCCCAGTTATCAATTCCCATCATTTGCAAGTCTTTGCGGATGTTGTCTCTAAATCTCAGCTTAGGTCTTCCCAGGGGTCTCTTTCCTGTTGAGGCTTCCTCCCATATGTTCTTTATAAGGCTTTTGTTGTTACTACGCTGGACGTGGCCGATCCATCTTAGTCGGTTGGATTTTATTTCATGTACTATGTCTGGGGAGTCGTATAGTTCAGAGAGTTCGTTATTGGTCCGTATTCTATATTCGCTAGTTTGCTGGTCAATAAACGGTCTAAATTCTCCTCAATATTTTCCTTTCAAACCGTCTAAGCAACTGATGACAGGTCTTATTACCGTCTTGTATATGTTGAATTTTGTTGACCTTGTAATATATATTTGGATATATTTGGACTTCAGCATCTCGCACAGAGAAGAAACATTTGTTTCCCTGGGTTATTCGGTGTTTTACCTCCTCCTTCATATTATTGTCCGCTGTTATCAGAGAACCTAGATATTTGAAAGACTGGACATTCTGGACAAAAAGTTAAGAAAAACAGAATGTTAATATTATGATTAGATTTGAGAAATATCTCCAACTCCAATATTTTAAAACGCAAAGATTGAATATTAAGGTGTAAAGTAACATCATTAAAGCTGTTAGCATATGTTACTTCTTTTTGTTGAAAAATTGGCGCCGCCTGTTTAAAAATCTTCTTGCAACCAATGTCATAATTTAATAAGTAATTAAATCAAGAGGTGGTGTGGGAACAATTAATTTGAAATATGGCGTGTGATAAAAATTTATATGTCGTTTTCAGGGATTTTCAGATCAAGGAATCCAATTTTTATGTAAATATACTTCATTATTTGTTTGTTGATAAATTAGTAAAGAATTAAATTAAGAAGTGGTGCGAGAACATTCATTTAAAATACGGCATGTGATTCATCGTGATAATCGTCAGGTTTTCAGGGGCTTTAAGGCCGAAGAACCTAGCTTTTATGTAAATTTACTTCACTTTTTGTGTTTTGATAAATTATTAAAGAATTAAACTAAGCGGTGATGTGGGAACATTAATTTAAAATATGACGTGTGATAAAAATGTATAGAATTGTGATAAAGGGTGGTTTTCAGAGGTTGTGAGACCGAAGAATCTAGTTTTCATGTACATTTACTTCACTTTTTGTCTTATGATAAATTAGTAAAGGATTAAATTAAGATGCGGTGTGGGAACATTAAATATGGCGTGCGATATGTTGATTTCAGTGTCAAAAAATCAAATTTTAATTTAAATTTTTTATTCACAGATCGAAGGAATGCCAATGGAA
>MU192449.1:6336-18655 GCA_016904865.1 Pissodes strobi
TGCCACTCGGAGACCTATATATACATAAAATTATCACAGACTTTGAATTTAGTTGTATTTGGGTTATACAAAATTCACAGTCCTTTTATATTGGCAAAATATTGCAATTGATAAGTTGCCCCGACATTTTATTGATAAAAATGGCTGTCCGACCCCCACGAAATTCTTTTCGGGAAGAAAAAGCTTGAAGGGCGAAACTTTTCAGACAAACCTGCTCTATTCCATTTTCCTGAAGCCAGTATTCAGTAGCACAGAATCAGTTGGCTTTAAATTAGTAAGTAAAAGTTCTAGTTCAAGAATTTTATTATTTATGCTTTGAAGATTTTGATGAAATAGTGTGATAGAAGCTTTTTTGGAAATTAATGTGTGTTTATTCTTAAATACTGGCGCTTGTCTAAAAAATTGCGCCCCAGAGAAAAATCAATCCTTTGGAAACATACGCCTGTTGGCCAAAAGGATTCCCCCATAAACAGTGTCTATTAGGCCAGAATGCACACTAACCATAAATCAATTAAACCTAGCATTTTAATTTTTTGTTCGGCACTGCTTTACCTCGATATCTTCTGATTTAAGGCTAGCTTTTTCGCAAATGTAATTCACAACAACTTGATCAGATATTGTGTCTTTTACCTTTGAGATGAAAGGCCATATTTTCTGGCTTCGGTTGGGTTAGTTTGGGTTAGTTGATTATTGGTACCAATCTTCCTCTGCTCCTTATTCTTTTTCAGAAGATCACTCCAATTTTTTTTGTTTACCTTCTTGTTTGTTTTTATTTTCATTTTCGGTAGTGTCTGCTGAAGAACGATTACGGTTCCAACCTCTTTTCTTTTGGATCCGGCAATAATTCTCGCTCGTTCGCGGCCGTCACCACAGTGGCGTAGCCGGCCGTATAATTTGCGTTTGCTTTTCGGGTAGTCGCATTCGTTTCGGTAGTCGATGTAGGTTCGGGTTCGAGTAGGAGTAACTCCGGGCGTTTATTGCTCCCCTTTGCTGATACGTTCTGCGATGTTGTAGACATTTCCATTTGCGGTGTTATTGTTTACCTTTTTTTCAAGTGTCGAGATTTTTTCCAGGATTGAATTCTCCATAGTTTCCATCCTATTATGAATTTCAGCAAATAATTCACAGGAACTTTTGCCTTCTAGTTCTGCGATTTTCTTCCTCTAGGTATCTATCTCTTCATCCTTTTTTGAGATAGCTTTGTTTATGTCGTCTTCCCGCGCAATGGCCGCACAATTTGAGCATAAAATTAATGGTTTGCTACCACTTGCCACTTGTAGCCCTGTCACTCTTAGTGCACAGGAATGGTGAAGATAAACGGCACAACTTAAGCACTTAACTCCGTTTTTTTCGACCCCCGATTTGCAGTATTTGCATTTTTTACTGTCAGGAACTGGCAAACCATGTTCAGTAGGCGCCATCTTAAATGCTACATGGACATACTGACAAACACTTTGGCGAGAGATGAAGAGGTTCCCTCAATATACACCGACTTCTCCAAAGCGTTTAACAGAGTCAGTCATGCGGTGTTGATCAGGAAATTGGAGACACTAAGCATTCTTGGCTTCCTGCTCCTCTGGATAGAGAGCTACCTCGCAAATAGGGTCCAGATGGCAATGTTAAACAACTTCACTTCTTCTCAAATCCCAGTCTCATCAGGCGTGCCGCAAGGTTCACACTTGGGACCTTTACTTTTTAACATTTTCATCAACGACATTGCATCTTCCTTCAGATACTGCATTTTTCTTCTATTCACAGATGATCTTAAATTGTTTTTAAAAATAGCCACCCAAAATGACTGCCTCGCACTCCAGGATGATGTTGACAGGCCAACTCATTGGTGCCAGACTAATGGCATGGCACTAAATGTGTTAAAATGTAAAGTAATCAACTTCCATAAATCAAAAACTTTTAACAACTACATTTACCATATTATCAGTGGTTCTCCCTTGGACTGTGTGGAGCAGATCAAGGATTTGGGGGTCTTGTTAAATCCTCGGCTGGATTTTGCTGATCATATCGACTTTACAATCAATAAAGCGCTTGGAATGCTGGGGTTTGTGAAACGCAGTACAAGGGACTTCAAGAATATTAGCTCCATCAAAACACTATATTTTTCCTACGTTCGTACTCATCTTGAGTATGCTGGATCAGTATGGAGTCCAAACTACACATGTCATATACTGTATCGAAAACTGCCGGATAGTGGACTGTATCAATTCATAATGCACTAGTTCTATTTTAATGTGATATATTTTTACTATTTTTATAAAAAAACAAGCAGCGTGCCTGTACTACATGACAATACTTATTTTTCAGAAAATGACACTTACTGGTTGTTGCGCGTTGCCGTGGAGACAATAATAGACATAATTATCTCCTTTTACTGGCTATTCTACAAGGATGTAAACCTTTTATATGTTTCATTCTATAATGCTAGTGGCCACCTTGAAATATACATATTTCAAACAGGAACTAAATACTTAAAACACTAAAATTAAGAATAATTATTACATATCAGTAAAAACATACTTTTTTTTTAAACACATTCTTTTTAAAAACTAAAACTTAACTTTAATGCTAAAAATTAATGTCTTTATGGTTCTAAGACTGTCCTTTTCATCAAAACTTGAAGTAAATAATTTATGTTCATTAATTTGTCTTTAATTGAGTTTATTTAAACCTTCACAGTCGCGTCGCTTCATTGGGTAACAGACAAATTTTACTTATTGCACGTTTAGATATACTGCCATCACTAAACCGCACATTTATAACTTTTGTAACACCATCAGTCCCAGGAAACAGTTCAGCAACTCTTGCAAGTTTCCACTGAAGAGGTGGCAGATGATCCTCCTTAATGACTACCAGATCTCCAAGCTTCAAGTTATTCGGTCTATGTCGGTTCCATTTTTTGGCGGTGTTGTAATTCTGACAAGTACTCCTTATACCACCGCTTTCAGAAGTGCTGTGTCATTTGTTGCAGACGTTGAAATCTAGATAGACGATTTTCCTTGACTTCAGTTACGTCAGCGTCCGGAAGAGAAATCAAAGGCCTTCCAATTAGGAAATGACCCGGCGTTAGTGGAGACATATCCTCAGGACTGGAGGACAACGGGCTTAAGGGTCTGGAGTTTAAGATAGCTTCGATTTGTTGTAGTATAGTCGTAAAGTCTTCATAGTCAAGGTATGCGTTCCCGACTACGCGTTTCAAATGAAACTTGAAACTTTTGACCCCGGCTTCCCAAATTCCACCAAAGTTTGGTGCCCGAGGAGGGATAAAACGCCAATTAACTCCTTCGTCAACCATGCTATGCTTAATTATATCCGAGTCTAATTTTAAAAACCTTTTTAACTCTGAATTTGCCCCAATGAAATTGGTCCCATTATCAGAGAAAATATTCACTGGTTTACCCCTTCTAGCCACAAACCGCCTTAATGTAGCTAACAATGCATCACTGGACAAGCTAGTTACCAATTCTAAATGAATTGCTTTTGTTGTCATACATACAAAGACACAAACATAAGCCTTAATTAATTTATAACCTCGGGTTTTTCTATCCTTTATAAGAAAATAACCTGCATAGTCACAACCTGTATTCGAAAATGGAGCACATTGCGTAACTCTCTCAGGGGGTAAATTTCCCATAATATACTCACAAGTTTTAGGTTTTGTTTTAAAACAAATAATACAATTATGAACAATTTTTCGAGCCAAATTTCTTCCGGAAACCGGCCAATACTGCTCACGCATCGAATAAAGCAGCTGTTGAGGTCCACAGTGCATCAGCTTTAAATGTTCATTAAGCATTAACATTTCTGTTAATCTATGTTTATTATGTAAGATGATAGGATGGTTTTTGGCAAATGAAATATCAGCTCTTTGTATTCTGCTGCCTACTCTTATTATATCGTTTTCCAAAAACGGATTTAAGGATTTTATACTACTTAAATGGCTTACCGTGCCCTTATTTCTTAGATCATATAACTCCGATTAAAAACCTTAATAATATCATTAAGAGCGTCATTTAATTCTTGACAATTTAACTCACCAAAAATTCAATCTGATTTTTTATGTCTAGTGTTATATAAAAATCTTCTGCATAAAGCAACGACTCTCTGTAGTGTAAATATACTGGAAAACTTGGAAAATATGTCCGAATTATTATCAGCAATCACTATATCAGACTGAATCTTTTGTTCCGTTATATCAAGTTTTAAATTTACTTTAGATTCAGGCCAAAGTGACTCGTCTAGGCTTAACCATATAGGTCCCTTAAACCAAAACCTATTATTAATTAGACTTTGTGCTGTTGTACCGCGAGATATTAAGTCAGCTGGATTATCTTGTGACTTTACGTGAAACCAATAATCTGGATTGGTTTTTTCTTGAATGTAACCTACCCTATTACACACAAATTTTTTCCACCGTTCTGGGTTACCCTTAATCCAGCACAAGGTGATTGTGGAATCACTCCAATAATAATATTTATGAAAATTAATTTTCAAAGAATTCTTAACCTTTTCCGCCAACTTAGTACCCAACACAGCACTTGATAGTTCAAGTCTAGGAAGTGTTACAGGACGAATTGGAGCAACTTTACTCTTAGCTGTTATTAATTTGCATGAAAATTCATTATTATTAAATTTACATCTTATGTAAACACAAGTGCGATAGGAAGTATCAGATGAATCACAGAACGTATGCAATTCAATAAAAATAGGATCTTTACAAAAAACATGCCTTGGAATTTTTATTTCATTTACATGCACCAAATCCCTACAGAACAGAATCCAATTCTCGCGAAGATCATCTCGAATTTCCTCATCCCAAGAAAGTTTATTCTTCCATAGTACCTGCAATATTATTTTAGCTCGTATGACAACTGGCCCTAATAAACCTAAAATGTCAAAAATCTGACCTATCATTGACAAGATCGATCTTTTAGTTATAGAATAATTTTCAGAAAAATTCTGTACTTTATATTCTATTGTGTCACTATTTGCATTCCAATAAACTCCTAACGTTTTATTGCTTTCATTTTCACTTAGATTTATAATGCTTACATCTAATGAAGAATTTATGTCAAATTCATTAAATAATTCGGGTACATTTGAAAGATATTTTCTTAACTCGACACCTGCACTGGTAAGGATTTTGCTTACATCTTTTTGTAATTGCAATAATTCAGCCTTATTACCTGACCCAGCCAGAAGGTCGTCCATATAAAAACAACTTTTTATTACTTCACTAGCTAGGGGATAATCCGTTTCATTATCTAAAGCAAGTTGCAACAAACAACGAGTTGCAAGAAAAGGCGACGACGCCAACCCATAAGTAACAACATTTAACTGATAACATCTTAAATTATCCGATGGATTGCTTCGCCAAAATATTCTTTGATAACAACTATCGGTCTCCTCAATAATGACCTGCCTATAAATTTTTGAGATGTCGGCATTTAAAACATAACAATGTTTCCTAAAATTTAACAAAATTGTCATCAAATCATTTTGAATGGTTGGGCCCGAATACTGAATATCGTTCAACGATAACCCTGTATCAGTGGAAGCTGAACCATTGAAAACAACACGAGCTCGAGTTGTAAGGCTAGACGCCTTGATAACAGCGTGATGACTCATGTAATAAGCATCACTAGAGTCCGATAATTCTTGAATATTACTTGTCAACAACGACATATGCCCTAGCCTTTCATACTCATTCATAAATTCCTCGTATTCGCTTTTCAATTCGAGATCTTTCGAAATGTGCCGTTCTAAATATTCAAAACACTTTAGCGCGTTTTGCTTAGATTTGCCTAATTTATTTTTATTTTCTTTAAACGGAATTTTAACAATGAAACGCCCATTTAAATCTCTTTTAAAGTTATTTCTAAAGTGTTCTTCACACACGTCATTAGACTTCACAACACTCTCAACTTCTTCTATCTCCCAAAAACGCGAAAGATTTATATTAATTTTATCTTCTACCGATAAACAAGCTAAAATCTTATTATCTCCAATCATTCCATAATTTATTTCCCCCGCTAAAACCCAACCTAATTTAGTAGCCTCTAAACATAAATGCTTATTTAACTTTATTTGTTCCATTAATAATATCTCATAAAATAATCCAACCCCACATAATATATCTACATCTTTTTTAATATTAAAATCCGGGTCTGCCAATTTTATTTCAGCGGGAATATTCAAAAAGTCAAGATTAAAACTACAAACAGGAATATGTTGTGTTATTTGAGGCAAAACAAAACACGTAATATTTTTAGAAAAGTCTCCATTATGGCCATTTATTTTAAAATTAGTCTTATAATTTGTGGAAGTAGATTCGCTATTTCCAATACCTAATATTGAAATATTAATCCTTTGCATATTTAAATTAGCCTTTCTGCAAAAACTCTCAGTAATAAAATTCGATTGAGACCCAGGATCTAATAAAATTCTGGCTTTAAAACCTTGATTTTCTTTATTAAATATAAACACTTCGGCGGTGGACAATAAGGCATATCTATTTGCTTGTCCAAAGAGAGATAATTGTGATGCAACAGCAACGATATCGCTATTCTTAGCTGGATCTTTACGGTCAATACGATTACCCATACCTGCTTCTCGCTCTTGCACAGTCGGCGATGTCGCATTCGCAGAAACGTAGCTGACAATTGGATCAATGTTGTCGATTTTCTCTGGGCCACGCCTTTCGTGATTTTGTTCAGACCTATTATGATGCACACCGTCCGCAGTCGAATGCTCATCCACGTGTAACATGGAATTAATATATCTAGAACATTTTCTACAAGGTTCTTTTGAACATTTTTGAACTGAGTGATTTGGATTAAGACAATTTAGACACAATTGTAGTCTTTTAACCTCGTCATTTCTTTTATTAAGATCTAATTTCAAAAATGAATTACATTTAGAAATTGAATGTTGGTTTTTACAATAAAAGCAAGAAAATTTATTATTAAATTTATTTACCGAAACATACGAATTAAAATTGGTTTTACCTTTAATATTTTGCTTAAAGAATTTATTATTATCGCTCTTAACAACTTCCATTTTTTCAAGAAGTTCACATTTTTCTTTTAAAAATATTGTAACATCATTTAAGGTAGGAAGCTCACCTTGATGCTTATACGCTTCCCAATCGCGTCTTGTGCGACTATCAAATTTACTTGTAAGTAAATAAACTAACAAAACTGACCACTGATCTGTGACTTGACCCAACGCTTCTAAACTACGTAGATTTTTATTAAATGTGTCAAATAAATACCTTAAATCAGTATAGGATTCCTTTACTATACTAGGAGCATCAAATAATGATTTAACATAATTAAAAATTATAATCTTTGTATTTTCGTATCTTTGTTTCAGCAACGAAAACGCAATCTCATAATTTTGATCAGTAACTTTAATCGATTCAATCATTTGCGCAGCTTCGCCTTCAAGATGTGCTCGCAAATAATAAAATTTCTGTAGATTGTCCAATGATTCATTCTTATCTATCATTGATATAAATGCATCTCTAAACTCTAACCATTTGTCATAAGTGCCCGAAAACTTTGGCAACTTCATTTCAGGAAGCTTAACTGAAAATGTAAACCCATGAACATTCTCTGATCTTCGAGAAGAGGCGCTTTTAGCAGAAGTACTGCCTCTATCAATACCATTATTTTTATTGGTATCATTAAATTTAGAAATAATAAGTGTGGCCTTTGAAATAGCATTAAAATATTCGATCTCAAAATTTGTCAACTCCTCACTCTCTTTTTCAATCTCAGAGGAAGAAATAATTAACTCAATATCATTTTGACATTGTACATAAATTGGTTGAATTTTATCCAATCTGATACCCACTTGAATAACCTTAGCGTCAATGTCCTCAACCTCAGGGCCAATAGTTTCAAGAAAAGTTCGAAACCTAGTTAAACTGGCTTTAAATTGGCCTCTTTTAACTCTAAGCTTACTTAACTCTTCTGCCATTATGTAAAGCAATATTTAAAATAAAATATATAATAACATAAAATATTATGAATCGTCAGATTGTCAAGTATTTGTCAAGTAAAAGCTATCTTACTCTTTCCTGGGTGAACCAAACTCACAACATTTCATCCGCTGTCTTCAACGTCGAGGCTTGACGTCTTGATAAAAATGACTGGTCCCAATTGAATTAATGTCGCCAATAATTCTCAACAAATATATCACATTCGGGTCGATTGGACCAAAAATATGTATCGAAAACTGCTGGATAGTGGACTGTATCAATTCATAATGCACTAGTTCTATTTTAATGTGATATATTTTTACTATTTTTAGAAAAAAACAAGCAGCGTGCCTGTACTACATGACAATACTTATTTTTCAGAAAATGACACTTACTGGTTGTTGCGCATTGCCGTGGAGACAATAATAGACATAATTATCTCCTTTAACTGGCTATTCTACAAGGATGTAAACCTTTTATATGTTTCATTCTATAATGCTAGTGGCTCTAATATATACACCGACTTGAAACTGTACAGCGCAAATTCTTCAGATACTTGAAATGAATACAAATTCTTCAATAATCAGGAATTTCATCATGTAAACCTCTGCGCTGCTCTAAATCTGTCATCCCGTTCGTGCAGAAGAAAGCAAAGAGACCTAAAGACTATTCACAAAAACATAAACTCAATCATCAACTATCCATACTTAACATCCCAAATTGGTTTACATACTCGCACAAGTCAAACATTCCACCAGAAATTCCACAGAACCAGTTATGGATATCAATCTTTTATTCCTCGTACTCTCAGATTGTGCAATTAGCTGAGTGAGCTTGATTTCTTTGGACCATACGAACCATTTGCGAGAACTGTCACTGGCCTTTCTATATAAATGTACCAGTTTTAGAAAGTGCCCTGATATGTAGAATTTGTTTAGGCTTATTTTCACTTTTATCTTACCTTGATTTTACATATTGTTTTTGTTATGTCAACCTAGTCTTTAATTTTGAACTTGCTATATTTTATATTATCAAAATTTTTTATAATGGGCTTGGCCCGTCAATAAATAAATAAATAATAACACAGTCTATTGGCATTCTAGCCACTTCAAGCACTTGGCTATTTGAGGCATGAGTAAGGGGTGTTTGTAGTATATTTTTTTTTGGCTGCTTTGTAAGTCAGTTTCCTGGGCAATACAATCGAATGTTGCAATTAAACTGTAGTCTTTTTTTTCGCATGCGAGCCAATTTTTGATGGTGCGCGAACAATGAAGTTTAACGATTCTTAATCTAAAAATCGCTACCATGACCGGCATGAAAATCCGCACTTATAAGTGGTAAGTAGCAGTTTTATGGACGATGACACAATTTTGTGAATTTCAACAAGAAGAGTTTGAGATACAAAAATAGCATTTTATGAGGAATAACGCACAGAACTCTTCAAAACAATAGTTTTCAAAGGATCTTTGCGAGAGAGAAAGCATTTCTTCTATTTTATAGTATTCCTTTAGATATTAGTAAATAGGTACAACTCTATGCCATCAACGACTTTATAAAATCCAATTTAAGAAATAAAATAATTTTTAACTGGCCTATTAATAAATAGGACTCGGCTTACGTCATGCGTAAGTAATATTAGTATTAAAGAACTTTTACGACTTCTAGAAATCAGTAACAAGCGTACGCGTAAATCAATGGATTTTGTTGTGAAAGATTTACGATTAACATTGAAAATAATTTTAGGCCGGATATATAGATTTTTATTTATTTCGAGCTTATCAGCGAACTTAACTAGAGCAGATCTATAAAAATGTAAATAACACATAACATCTCATTGTTAACAAATATTAATTCTGTTTTATTCTGATCAGTATAAAAATGGTTTTTATTTAATTTAATCTTACTTCAACTTAAATATGAATTAGCCGTATATTTTGTCGTAGTAGGGTCTACTTACCTCTCGGGGACGTAATTGGGAGGTCAAAATATCACTATTTGTTTTCATACAAGAAGACCGATAAATATCCATGATCTAGTCCTGAAACAGATTTTTTATTCTTATAACGAAATCAGGAACGAACTGGCCCCAGCACATAATTTGTTCAATCTTTGACTGCAATTATATTTTTATATTTTGAAAAAGAGCTGGTTTTAGGCAAACCCAGAAAAAGCTAATTAATTTAAGTCAGGCCACCTAAGCGGGGGCCATGAAACCTTAACACCAAAAAGCGCGCGTGACGCACTAAACGTTGTTAATGAGGTAGATCACCAACGTGCATGTACCATATTTGGCCTCGGATTTGATAACATTGCTTTAACAAACATTTAAAAAATAATCACGGATATTTTCATTTTTGTAGGAATCCATGGGTTTCTTTGAATACAGCCATCTGTATTTCGAAATTACCCTAGTATCCTTTAGTTATGGACCTGCATAACAAGGGTGTGATACCTAAAAATAATACTCAGTGATTTAAATTTTGGGTTGAGATATTTAGGCAAATTCGTATATTTTATTAAAATTTTGATACGTTGTATAACCGATAAAGGCTCATAAATCCAGATAAGAAAAAATTTCCAAGATTACCAAGGAAGTCAGGAACGCACTTGCCACCTCACCGATAGGCCCAAAACTAATCCAAACTGACCTGATTTATTACATACTTTGAACAATTCGCTTAAACAATGGTACTATATATTTATTTCAAATAATCAATCGTTTACGAGAACCATCAACTTGTTTGGGTCAAATAAATTGAAGCACTGCAATGAAGACCATCAGACATTATTTGTTTAAACATGGTTGCCATTAATATGAAAAAGACCCAAATCATAAAAATTAAATTCTATAATGATGCCCTACTCCTATGCAGGATACGCTAACATGCATCTGCTTTATGAATAAGCGTAACGCAAGAGGAATGTATGCCAAGAAATTTCCAAATCAATACTGGATCGAAAAACGTCTGATAGGGTTGATCGGATTTTTCTTATCACGTCGTGGTGGCGACGGATCTTCAGGAAGAATAACAAATTCTGGATGAGATTGCTGACAATTCATTTAACAGCGTGAGAAAGCTCGCAGCTTAAGTAGGCAACACAAAATATCCCTGAAATCTTCAAAAATTCAAAAGGTACACCCAATGGTTCCAGACAATTATCATCCAAGACATAGTTACTCAAACTGCATAATACAACAGTTTACGAAAAATCCACATTTTATTTACGGACGAAATAACTGATTTTACATGGGACGGCGCCGGCGTTTTAAATTTTCATAATTCACACATTTGGCATGAATGATATCTTCATGCAATAATAGAGGCCAGGCACCATCAGCGATTTATGGCCAACGTGTGGGTGGAGACCATTGAAAATTACTTGATTGAGCCTTTCGTTTTGCAACAAAATTTAGACAGAGAAGATTAGAGTCGCACCATTCATTAATTTTATAGATGTCGGACGACATATCAGCCCTGAGTTGGTCTACGTCGTGATTACCCCATGATACAGACGCATCATCCGCGAAAGCCGTGATGCAACCAGATAAGTCAAGCTGAAGAAGATCGTTAATGAAGATTAGAAACAAAGTAGGTCCCAAGACAGAGCCCTGAGGGACACCGCATGAAACACTCTGCTTACTGGACGAAACGCCCCTAAAGACACAAACTGAACATGATCCGAGGTATCCACTCAGAAGCCACACCACGGAAGCCATAAACCGATAATTTCCGCAGCAGTATACCGTGGCTCACGCATTCAAACGCCTTAGATAAGTCACAGAACACTGTCGCGGAGGTCTCCCTTCTGTTGATACCCCGAAATAAATTTGATGAGAGATCAAACATAGCATCAGATGTACTCTTGCTCTGTTGAAAACCATACTGGTGTTGATTTATTATCTTGTGTTTTACTAGGAAAGAAGTAATTCGTTTACGAGCAAGGGTTTCAACCAGTTTCGATAGTGTGGAAACAAGAGAAATCGGCCTATAATTTGACGGGGAACTATGGTCACCTCCCTTGGAGTGGGGAATGACCCTAACAACTTTCAGGATAGACGAAAAAATCCCCGTCTCAAATGGTACGTCAATGGCGGAGGACAACGCAACAATGACATCCATTTGTAACTGAGCCATTATGTTCAAGGAAATTCCGTTCTCACCAGCAGCCATCCTGTTTTTCATGGATTTGATAGTTTCATCCACTTCTTGAGTGTATAGATAATTTACGAGCTAAATAGGTACTGCTAACAGTGCTAACGCAGGTATATTTAAACAGGCCTATTCACTTCCCATTATATCTATTAAATTGCGAATATCTGAA
>MU192450.1:8263-29087 GCA_016904865.1 Pissodes strobi
TTATCAATGAGATTAGAAGAAATATTTATGTAAATTATGTTAATAACAATATGAAAATGTATACACATATTAGGCCATCAAATATTAATTATCAATAAGATTAGTAGAAATATTTATGTAAATTATGTTAATAACAATATGAAAATGTATATACATGTTAGTCCATCAAATATTATTTATCAATGAGATTAGAAGAAATATTTAGGCAAATTATGTTAATAACAATATGAAAATGTATACACATGTTATACCATCAAATATGAATTATTATCAATGAGAATAAATGAAATATTTGTTCAAATTAGGTTTATAACAATATCAAAATATATATACAGGCTAATACCATCAATTATGAATTATCAATGAGTATAAAATATATAATGGTACAAATTATGTTAATAACAATATTATAAGTTTCATTTTACCGACTTGCAATGACATATCGCAACACAGAAGCAAAACAATTCACCAAAATAAACCGTACACTCCGATGGCTGCTGACTCTCTATTTTTCGTTCTCGAGCAATACCTTTCGGATCTCCTCCAAAAAACCTCGCAAAAACTCGACTTCAATTTATGACTTGTTTTTATCTTTTACATGTATAAGGGGTGTCTCAAAATATACACATATATAGGGTGTCTCAAAAATTAAAGTATCAGGTCTAATGAAATAGTATTTTAAAGATGCGGGTTATCTCAACATGACATGTCATTAATAGCAAAGTTTATAGAATTTAATATAAGTTGCCCACTGTCGGAACTTTGATGTATTGAAATCACAAGCGTGCCGCCTGCCGCAGATACCTGCCCTTTAACATTTTTCAACGAAGTACTGACGTCTGACGTGTCGGAATAGGTCGCTAATTCGCGCGTTGAGCGAACACGCATAAATAAAAGGAACACAGTGCCAGAATAAATAAAAATGTAGAAACTATACTGTGATTATATAGCAAAACATAATTTTATTTAATGCCATCATTGTCCACTGTCATTCTTCTCTGTACGTCATCTAGACGTGACGCGGTGTCGATGGGGACCCGTTAGCCAATACGTTTTGTTTTTTGAAGTCAAAAGTAAAGATTTTTTCAATTAAAAGGAATCTCGCCCCGGAGAGTCGTGTTACAAATGCCCGACCCCCAATTTATCTGGAGTAAAATGGCAAGTTAAAGACAAAAGAATGTCGAATGACTATTAAATTTAACTAATAATTTGTACAATATGGTGATTGTACGGAGACCAATTCTGCTGTTAATACTCGGTACTGTATGCCTTACAACTAAATGCCCTAAACACTACAAACAGAAGTGATCACTTAGATGTTAACTAAGCTAATTACATATAGGTATGCGTGCGCTAATAGCTGCACCAATTTTAATTGTAGCAATAATAATAGGTAGCAGTGAAAGGCCACAATAATTAAATCAAATGACTCGATAATTTAATAAAATGAGCGAGTCTGCTAGTACTCGAGACTGATGTGTAAACATATCTTATAACGACATCGATTGTAAAAAAATGACAACAGAACGTTGTGTTCCCAAGCGGTCACCCATCCAAGTACTAACCACGGCCGACGTTGCTTAACTTCAGTCAGCGGACGAGAAGTGGTATTTTTAAAGCTGATTTTCATATATAGTTTGTGCACCGACTGTGCGCCTACCGTGCACCTACCGTGTCGTTTTCACTGTAAATCGAAAAAGTGTATGTTCCATATAAAACGCACTTAAGCGTTTATTTACATTTACACATATAGGACTGTGCTACGACCGTGTTGCGGTCGTCGAGTCCTATTGTAAAAATGTAGAAGACTCGCGACGGTCGCAGCATGGTAGACGCACAGTCGGTGCACAATCCTATATATGAAAATCAGCCTTCAACGTGATATGGTCGTTACCCATACATTTTAGCTTGTTCATGGAATAAAAACAAACACACTCGCATTTATAATATTAGGATTCTTTAATAATACTTATTGGCAGCATCGGAGTGGATTAATTCAATGCACAAATTCGACACGAAAATCTAATGCCACCAGGAATAACATCAATATATGGACACAGATTATTTACCTAGTAATCGTGGGCCGACATCCTTTGGTTTGGGAAAGTCAATAACCAACTTTTTCAAATTTTAGAAGAGAGCTATGACAATATTGTTTTAAACGTCTGGGCATCTGAATAGTACTTTTGACAGTTCGTTTAATTTAAAATAATAATATGCTTTTTTATCGTCTAAAATCCGTTTAAAAACGATTTTAAACGGCAAAATTGTATAAAAATCCGAAATTTCGAACTTTTTTAGGCCGATAACCGTGGCTTCGCACGAATTTGTCGTGGAATTTTAAAGTCAACCGTCCATTAAAAATAAGCTATGGATCCTGTACGATACCACTTAGATCCGTCGAACTCTGGTAAAGGTGCCGGGCACCTGTTGATACTGCTCGGGCACTGGCCCTGAGGGTGAAACTAGCAGATGACTCGCCAATAAAAGGGGCCCCGAAGACAGGACTTGTAGCCACGTAATCGAACTGGCAGCCCGCTAGTAAAAGTGGTAGCCTGGTGGTAAAAGTTGTAGCCTGGTAGAACAAGTGGTAGCCTGGTATTTGAAGTGGTGGCCCGCTAGTAAAACCCTCGTTAGTGTGTGAGGGTACGGGAGATTCGACGGTCTCGGTCTTATTCGACGAACTCAAAAGCCTCTAGTACAGTATTTAGATCCCGAAAAATCGGTCGTGTCAAAACACCAAGAGATACCACAATATGTCCCCAAAGAATGGGTGAAATTAAATCACAAAACTAAATGTGGAGTCTCTGACTGCACTCAAACAGAAAGCTTCTCTTTCCGCCGAAGGGTCTAACTAGGGTAGGGGGTTGGTTAGATCAACGGTTTGTCGAGAGTGCGGCAACTTATATTTATTTTGTAATATTTATTCTGTAAACTTTGTTAATAGCAAGTAGATTTAGAAAAATTAGTCAGATTAGTCGTTGTTATGTTATTAAGTTTTTAGTACAATTTCTGTTTGCTAGTTAAAGAAGAAATAGTACTGTTCATTTCGATATATTTTTGAATTTAAAGGTATTGTTACTAGCGAGACACAACACAGGTGAAAGTTTGAATTTAATGTGAATTAAGTTTAAAAATGAATAAATTATTGTTCCTCAAACCAGTTAAAACATTAATAGCCATTGCTAAGAGGCCTAAAACTTTTCAAATTATGAAAATCATAATAGTACACTCTTCTCTAATCTAACTTGAAAGAAAAATTAAAACTGCTCACTTTTCGAATGAAATACCTAACTTTCAGGCTAAAAAACTTTTAATGCACGAATTTTTATTTGAAAGAAAAGGGAGAAAATAAACCGTTTTAAGATTTAACTGGGAAAACTTCGAAATTTGAAAGGAAGAATTTAATTTCGGACTTTCGATTCGAAGTTAATTGTGAGAAAAGTGGACCGAAATAAATATAAAAGTAGGTATCTACTTGGGTAGAGAGGTGTCTCAGCCAGGTTACTTAAATGATATTATTTGCGAAAAATAGAAATACTGTTTGTGAATACAATAATGCAAAGCTTGTAAAATAAAAATATTAGGAAATGATTTAAAAACTTTTCGGCAATAAGGGTGCAGATTTGTGTCGGATCGCTTCATGAAATATATTCACGAAACATTGTAAAATATGTGCAAGCAAACAGATGTAGGTATTGGTATTTCTTACCTCGTTAGTTCATATTATCAGGAATTCTTACTTACATTTGGTGAAAAGAAGCGTAAGACGAAAATCTTAAAGTAGATACCAATTGGTCGATACAAACAAATTAATTTTTAATTTATTATGACCACAAAGGTGGGGGTGGCAATTAACTGGATAATTAATCACAATCAAAATTAGTGGACTGTATTAAAATAGGGTGGTGGGGGTTTTACACAAAGATATTGTCACATATACGCTCCTACCGCTGGTTGCCTATGGACCTGACTTCGTTGCAGTAGTTGCGCTGTGCTCTTTCAGAAGACGGAGCTCAGATATAGGTAGTTGGGAGAGATGGATAGAAACACTCGGTGTAAAAAAGGCTTGGTTTATTAACTTCAGGTTGAGTATAGAAGGTTGTAAGTATTACCAAAATATTCGGGAATGCATATCTCGTAAGTCCCCTGGGATATTCCTCGCGAAAATGTTAACCACGAGCAGCAGCGAGAGAGAGGGAGAGCTGGCCTGAAGGGCTGTTACAATTAGATTGACGGGCAGATAGATTATTTGGTCTGGCTGAATATTTAGTTACGTAGTTTACTTTTTATATGTAGTTAATTTAAATAGCACTTTGCCTTATGGCGTTATTAATTTTCACTGATTCACTTTTAAGGCGTGCCTGATCAGAGGGGTTTTTCCCTTTCGGTAATTCGCACTGATAGGTCTTTTTTAACCGTGCCTGATCAGAGGGGCTTTTCCCTTTCGGTAATTAGCACTGATAGGTCTTTTTTAAAAGTGAGAGCTTTGATCTACCAGAGGGGCTTTTCCCTTTCGGTAATTCGCACTGGAGATCAAAGTCTGCCGGTATGGGCTGCTGCACAGCTTTTTATACCAAACTTTGACCTCTAATTCGAGTATTGTTTTGAATTGTCAACAAGGTTAATCATAACAGTTTATACTTTAACTAATAATAATTTATAATTGAGTTTCATGGTTAAGTTCAAACTTTCCACTGTATGATTTTATGTTAGTTGACAATATGAATTGAAACCAGGTAGGTATGTTAACGTACTTTAATAATGCAATTATGCATTTGCAATTATTGTTATAAAAAATATGTACAATTTTTAAATACTTCCTGATCTACTTCCATGCATTCAATCATTCATTCACATAAAAACTAAATATACAAAGGTTGCTTATTTCTAAATAACGACTAAAACGGTCTTGAGTATGTAATTTAAAAACTGAAATATGTTTGTCCTTTCTCAATTGAAATTAATTGAACTTTTATGCTTTCAATCTAGTACCTTTCTTTCTTACAGAATACATTAATCTCCAATGCTTTACTTCACTCTAATCAGCCCGGGATCTGACTTCGAATACTTGAATTGAATTGTACAGGCACAACTTGAGCTACCAATTCGGTACCGCCATTTTACTGATTTTCTTCAAGCTCTTCAACTGCAGGGAAGCCACGACGTTTCTGGCTTTAAAGAATTGCGTAAAAAACGCCTAAAAGAGGTCTTTGTCCAACGTGGACAAAGATAACAGAGGTACACTAAATATTTTCTAATATTTGTGCATACAAACGGAGAAATTGCCTAAAAGACCTTTTGGCGCGAAGACGAGAACGAGAACTTTCATTCTTGCTCGAGTGAACGTTGAACTGCACTGAATTATAATTTTTCTATCGCTAGGCGGCAAGATGACCAAAATAAGCCTCGGTTTTATTTGAGAGAGTGAAAACATCTTCTTTCTTTCTTTGGCACACCGCTGTTTATTGAACACTGACGGAGGCAAGAATATATTAAATTGAAAACGATTACACAGGATTGAATTGACGGAATGACATTTTGCTTTATGAGAATGTTTGCATATGACGGACTCTATTATACCAACAAACCAGGTTCTGACTAAGGAGTCGTAAAGAAGAACTGAAATATGCTGATTTAAATGCACAAATTTCTGTTTACCTGGGGTCAAATAAATCTACTTGGAGTTTAATTACGGTTCATTCATACTACAGACATACAGGGTGTTATGACCAAACTATACGGTGAAAAACGAAAGTTATACACGTGTTGGGGTGTTTCCCCAACATCAATGATGTGTTCTGGTGCCTCCGCCCGCGCCGTGGAGGAGGTTGCGCAGTAGCAAAAATTGCCCACGTGGACAACGCCATATTTAAGCTAAACAGCTTTTTAGACAACTTAAACAGCTCATTAGACAGCTTAGGCAGCTTCTTAGCTTGCGTGGCACCAAGGTAAAATATATTTTAAACTTAAATTCAATTAACTCTAGAAATATTTGACCGATCTTATCGCGGATTCCAGATTCTTAAAAAGAAAATGTTTGAAAACGAAATTCCTACAGCCATCTACCTCAACATCATCATAATATGTCTATAACACAGGGAGTTTTAAATTTACCACATATTATTTATAAATTTTTAAACGTTGCTAAATTTACAGCCGTTAATTTTTTTACAATTTTTTACTAAAATTAGGTTTGCTGGGCTTTTATACCGAGATGTTTTCCACAATATTGCTCTGCGGATGACAAATCAAAAAATACGAGGGTTTATTTAAAAATTGCATTTATTGCGGATTTACTAGTTTAAAAGTACGAAACTTTCAGCATTGTATCATAATTTTTGGTATTTCTTATTTTTATATGATTAATTTTATGATAATTAACGCATTGTCATATACAGGAATGAACAACATTCTTTATTTTTGGCAAAAATGCTCAAAATGCAACATAACGGAAAACATTTAACTTCCAGGCCCAGATTTAAAAAAGGTGCAAAGTGAGCTCCGAAATAAATATTATTTCTATGGTAACGCTCATGACATACAATAATGTTATATTTATCATAAATGGTATCATAAATGGTAAATGGTGTTAGATTGGCTATATTACTTGGTATAT
This sequence comes from Pissodes strobi, assembly GCA_016904865.1. Classification (NCBI taxonomy): domain Eukaryota; kingdom Metazoa; phylum Arthropoda; class Insecta; order Coleoptera; family Curculionidae; genus Pissodes; species Pissodes strobi. The sequence goes on from MU192450.1 coordinate 14,883, forward strand.
TATTGGGGTCTAATATTTATTTATTAAAAGTATCCAGTTTCCTTTTTTTCTTTTTACCCAAAAGATTATGATTATGTTTAGAACAATAATTATTAAGAAGTGTATTTGAAATGCTGCTAGAAAAATTTTTGGAACATCAATTTTTAGGTGCTTTTTACAATTTTCAAAAGGAGTCAAATGGCTGTTTTGAGTTAGATAGTTTAACAACAGCTCACAAAGAAAATACTTTTTATTGTAAATATCTAAAAATGTGTCTTCGAACTCATTAATCAGTTTTTTAAATATAATATAGGCTGTTGAAACTACGTCCACTACTTGTTCACGAGGCCATAAAAGAGTCCCACGACTTAAGGAATTAATTAAATTCTAAGAATCTTCTACAACACAAGGTTCATTTAAAGTAAAATTTTCTTTGCATTAATTTTTTAAAACCATATGACAGCAATATCCACTTAAATAAGTGATTACGGGTCATTTCAGATGTTATAGCTTCTGTATCAGACTGTGTAATTGTAATTTTGGGAATTGATAACATAGTCAGAATTTAATGAGTTATCTAAGGACGGGGGTTCATATTCAGGAAGTTCAAAAAAATTATTTACATTAATATCTCCATAATGTTTAGATTTTAACGATAATAAAGATTGAATTATTAGCCTTTTTTCTGACTCATATAGCTGGCGAACAGAGATACCATAATGGCCACCAGCTAATTGCCTATATTTTCCAAACCACCCTTCCAATGGGTCCGTTTGAAATTTGCCCAGTAAGACATACGTCATATTAAGCTCAGTTAAACAGTATTCAGTCACTTCCAGTAGCTCATGAATGGTATGGCTTAATGCAGTGTGGGTTTGTCGAGTCAGTCTATTTGGAAAATTAGGTGAATGTCAAGAATCTATCCAATTTTGCAATTTTAGCAGAAAATTAAATGTCGGATCATCGTTGGAGGCTGATAGTATTTCTCTGGTGAAGGGTTCTTGAAATTTATCTAGCAAATGTTTTCCCTTAAGAAGGGTTTTAACATTAACTATTCTCCACCAGGTCCATATAATGTTAATAAACTCTGCTGGGTCTTGTGAATGTGACAAATCATTAACAAAACCTTTCAGAGCCTCTACAATAAAAGGATTATATCTTTTGAGAGCTAATTTAACATTTTGGCTTCTATAGATGATGGAAAAAGAGCCTTTAAGGTAAGGGAATACCCATGTTTTAATATTTTGTGTGAAGTTTTTTGACCACTGAAGACGAAGCACATTTTTTTTGGCCTATCTCCAAATCGGGATAGAAAAATGCCTGCTCAGGTTTAAAATTTAGCCAGTTGTTAAAAATACATTTTAGTAGATGAACAGTGTCAAAAAGGTAAAATAATGGTCTTTCTCTGGTAATAGGATGGGGGAAAACTATACTGAGTTCATTCCGTGAAGAAAAATTACTCAATGCCTTGCTATTTATTGTATTATTGTCACTAGCCGTACAAAATACTATGTAGCAAATTTCTTCCAAATTTTCTATTATGATCTTGATAAGTATATAAGATTTCTGAGTCAAGTTTAGCTACAAGACATATATGAATGACTTCTTTGAGGCTTGAGCAAGGACTTGTGAGCATAAATGCAACTGCAGATGATGCTAAAGTATTGCTGTTATTTACTGATGTTCTACAGGGTTTCCTGCCTTATAATCGAATTAGGGGTCATAATGAATTTCATCCAAAAGTAATATAACATTTTTATATTTATTACTCAAATATTGAAAAATGTTACGAGAATAGGTAAAAAAAATGCCTTTCATTAATATGGGGACCTGTCAAAAATCTGTTACAAATAGATTTTACTGTGTTAGGATGATGTAAAATAATAGGAACATGATTACGAAAATATTTATAGGAATAACGGCTTATAATCCAGGGCGAATTAAGCCAAATTATATTACCTGCAGAAAAATGTAACTCGCAGAATTTAGTGTTTTTATTGGGCACTAAATTGTCTCGCGGGATAGCTTGAAGCCATTTCTTTTGCAACACATAACTTTTTGGAAAGCTAAAAACTTTAGGTCCGTTCGAGTAGTTTCCACGACAGCCTGGTGCACAACATCTGGACGACATTGTTCACATAAATTTAAGCACACTAAAGTATTGATATTATAAAAAAATAAATAGAAAATCAATGGAAATTGAAAAACAAATAAGAAACCGGTCGAAAGTACGCTGGCAAACTGGCAACTGACAGGAGGCAGCGTTGCCAGATTTTTAAGAACCGTCTCGTCATCCAGGAATCGCTAGCGACAGCCTAAATATTAAATCGTTTGCCTTGGTCGTTGCGCAATGGTAAAAAATAAATATTGTTACGAATTTGCAGAATTGCCTCATTCTGACCATCAGGATTTGGTTCGTCTGTGTTGGTAGAGTTAGTTTCATACATTATTTGGGATGTAAACTATTTAACGTATATTTAGTTGGACTTTAATTTTTACAGCATTTGTTTAATGACATTTGAAATTATGTTTTTAAATGGAACTAAATATTTATACAAAATAATTAGGTTATTCGTTCGCAACGTTTATTTTCTTAAATGTTTTGATTCCGTTATTGTATCACTTTCCGGTTTTTATATATTTACTTTTCGGATTTTAAATATTTATTTATATTTAATATAACTATACCATAATATATGCCAAAGCAAACTTTTACATTAAGAATCTAATATATTGTTAATTGTAATATTGGAATCCAAGACAAATATTTTACGTTTCTTTGAAAAATAATTTGTGGTAAACTACAGTGAGAAGTAGCTCAAATTGTGATAAAGCGCCCAATCTGGCAGCACCGGATACAGAATACATGCATGACGTCGAGATGGGAATTGACATTCCAGTCGCCCAGCAGCGTGGCAATCAACGTTAAATACGGAAGTAGGCGCGATAAAATAATTAATACTTTTACTGGGCTCCTCTTGGCGCTCTTAATGCTTTCCTTATGGCAAAAAAGTATAGACCACTGAGGATGACGTCACTGTTCATTTTATTATTAGCTAGTTGGCCTAGTTATAGGAGGTGATGGTTCGAGACGTTCCAAGAGCCATACATGGACCTGGATCAGCTCTCGGACGGGTAGGTAATTAGGTTAATTATTTCATTTACTCCATAATATTTTCGTCGCATGATACTTTGTCAATAATAAACATGAATTATAAAACAAAACTAAAAATAATACAATGGAACGTTCGTAGTGTACGTTCAAAGTTAGAAAATATTAACAATTTAATTATGGAGGAGAGACCAGATTTACTACTACTTAATGAAACCATTCTGACACCTGACCGGTCCTTTAATCTTAAGGGTTATAATGTAATAAGGGTAACATGATTTAGAAAGTTAATAAAAAATTTTGTTCAGAAAATATCCAGTATATTGTAGTAAAGATCGGTTTGTTGAGTATTATTAATATTTATATTAATACTAACTTAGTGGTTGAACAATCTTTGTTAGAAGCGCTTGTAGAAAATATTAATGACAGAAAAATAATCATTATGGGGGATTTTAACTGTCACCACCCTTTATGGTCGCCTATGGCAGAGGCGGAATAATTATAAGCGATTTCCTTTAAAAAAGTGATCTTGTGGTTATGAATGATGGTGCAGCCACCCTATTAAATAATGTAAGAAATAATAACGTTAGTGCAGTAGGCAATACCTTAGTTGGGAATGAGATAGCATTGTGTTCCAATTGGACCACGATAAAGGATTGCGGCAACAGCGACCATTTTCTTACAATCTTGACTTATAACTGTAATGGTTTTGATATAAAAGAATCAGTGATTAATACTTATCTTTTAAAAAAATTCAAGAAAGCAAATTGGGAAATGTATTATGATTATGATAAAGTACTCATACAGTTAGTTTTGGCTAATAATGATAATATAAATTACAATAAATTAATTGAAATTATGAATTTGGACGCTGATGAAGCCATCCCCAAAAAACATGAGTAGTTGGTAGTAAGGGCAATCCATGGTCGGACAATGAGTGTTCACTTTGGATTTAGAAAAGGAGAAAAAGTATAGAAAAATTTAACAATTTTCCTTCTATCGAAAATTATATTAATGTTAAAAAAAAAACTATGGCTATTACTAGGAAAATACTAAAAATAAAGAAAAAGGAGAAGTTCATGAACTTTTGCCATACCTTAAACAGAAATTCTAATTTCTCTTATGTATGGAATAAAATTAAAAAAAAAATTGTAAAAATAATGCTGGTAATAATAAAGAAATGTGTAACGATGTTACTTAATTTTTCTTATATTACAGAGCGTAAGCCTAATTAATTGTTGTTAAACCGTATCTTTGGTATTTGGTGTCATAGAAACACCATTCGTTTTGGTAAATTATCGTAAAAATAATATAAACATTACTATCTTACTGAAAACCGCGCAAAAATACAGGAAAGCACTTTCCGCAATTTACCCAAGGTTTTCCTAGTATCAGTAGTACGCACCGTACCGGCGGCGGCGAGTCCCACTTCGCAAGTTCTGAGGACCGCGCAGGCCTCATCATATAAAACCAGATGTACCGCAGGAGAACGGGCAGTCAGTCCGGAGTCGAGTCAGTCGGCAGTCGAGAGGCAGTCTAGCACCGAGCAAGCAGCATACCCCACCAGTAGGAGACAGCTCCAGACAAACCGGGAAGGACCAACCGACCGAGCAGGTAAATATCCGTCGTACCGTATTCCTGGTCCATGATCCTTTCCCTAGTGGCAAGTGGAGTAATTCCGGCCATCCTGCCCTGGCAAGCGGAGTAATCCCGGCCATCCTGTCTTGGCAAGCGGAGTAATACCGGCCTACCGTAGTATTCCCGGCTCCCCTATTGGCAAGCGGAGTAATCCCGGCCATCCTGCCTTGGCAAGTGGAGTAATCCCGGCCATCCCTATTGGCAAGTGGAGTAATCCCGGCCATCCCTGCTTGGCAATCCCGGTTGGCAAGCGGAGTAATCCCGGCCATCCTCCCGTAGTAATCCCGGCTCCCCTATTGGCAAGCGGAGTAATCCCGGCCATCCTGGCTTAGCAAGTGGAGTAATCCCGGCTGAGTATCCTTCCAAACTAAGTCCATCCAGGCTTCACGTCCGAGTTAGGGAACCGTTCTGCTGAACCGACCGTGTCATAGAGCTGGAGCTATTGAGAACCGTATACCGTATTTATCGTAGGGCTTCCGTACCGTATCTACTGCCACACGTACCGTAGGGCTTCCGGACCGCTACAGTTCACCGTATTTACTACCGCACTTACCGTAGGGCTTCCGTATCGCTACCGTTTACCGTATTTACTGCCATATTTACCGTAGGGCTTCCGTTATCGCTACCGTTTACCGTATTTACCGCCATATTTACCGTACGGCTTCCGTACCGCTACAGTTTACCGTATTTACTGCCATATTTACAGTAGGGGTTCCGTACCGCTACCGTTTAACGTAATTGCTAACATACTTACCGTGGGGCTTCCGCACCGCTACAGTCTACCGCTCGATTAGAGATTTCGATTCTTTTACTACCGTTTTGAGTTTTCTTACGTATTACCGGGTTGGGTCGCTTGGAATAAGTTGTCTGATACTTTTAGCTATAAGAAAGTTAGGTTTATACTTACTGTCGGATAAACACGACCATTATTTTGCTTACACGGAGTGTTTCATTTACCAGGGACCAATTCCGATTATTTAAAAACCGAACCTTGGACAACCGTTTGTCCACTGTCTAAAGGCTACCCGATAGGCGAACAACGATCCCCTTTGTCGCTGTAAATATCAAAGGGGTGGCGCCCGAGAAAACCGAAATACAGGAGGTCGCAAAAAGTAAGTAAAGGGCGCCGTTACAATAACATTAAAAATATACTTACTTACTATGAGGCCTCTTGATATAAATTTTGAAATTCATAGGTTTAATACTCAGGAATTGGACTTGGCTTTGCAAAATAAAAAATCGTCTCCTCCAGGCATGGATGATCTAGCATATATGATGTTTAAAGAACTACCCCGCAGAAGTAAATAAATTTTGATTAATATCTATAATAATATACTGTTGGGTGATTACATTCCTGAACCGTGGAGAAGTTGTAATATCGTTTGTCTGCTTAAGCCCAATAAAGATCCTAGTTCTGCACAAAGTTTTAGGCCAGTTGTGTTGGCCTCATGTGCCTGTAAACTTTTAGAGATTATGATTAAAAATAGAGTTGATTGGTATCTCAGCAACAATTAGGTTGTCGTAAAGGAAGTGGGATTCTCGATAATGCAGCATATTTATCTGCGTTTGTTTTTAATGCAATTTTAAGCTCAGAAACGGTTCTGGCTGTATTTTTGGATATAAAATCAGCATACGATAATGCTAATATGTATAAATTGTAAGCATAATAAAATAAATGACCTAAAGATACCGGTAGAAATAAATAATGTTAACCAGTAGTGTGTTGTAGCCGGTGCCATCTATCCGTAACCTGCTAAGTTTATCGGAGATAGACAGTACTATACTATAGTAAGAGAGAACGGTACTTGAGGCTTTAAACAAACCTTATCTGCTGACCCTATAGGCATACTGACGAGCCGTTATACGGCGAAACGCGTCTATGGATGGGTCGGCAGATGAAAAAGAACGGAAAGTACAGAAGGTACAAACTTTCTGATGCATTTGTCTAGGTTCACCTGACATACACAGGTCAAGTAGTAGCCAATAATTATTACTATAGTATAGTACTGTCTATCTCGGATACACTTAGCAGGTTACGGATAGATGGCGCCGGCTACAACACACTACTGGTTTGAATTTCATTGGGTTTGTTTAAAGCCTCAAGTACCGTTCTCTCATCTGCTGACCCTATAGCCATACTGACGAGCCGTTATACGGCGAAACGCGTCTATAAATGGGTCGGCAGGTGAAAAAGAACGGAAGGGGTACAGAAGGTACAAACTTTCTGATGCATTTGTCTAGGTTCACCTGACATACACACGTCAAGTAGTAGCCAATAATTACTATAGTATAGTACTGTCTATCTCCGATAAACTTAGCAGGTTACGGATAGATGGCGTCGGCTACAACACACTACTGGTTTGAATTTCTCTGGGTTTGTTTAAAGCCTCAAGTACTGTTCTCTCATCTGCTGACCCTATAACCATACTGATGAGCCGTTATACGGCGAAACGAGTCTATGGATGGGTCGGCAGGGGAAAAAGAATGGAAGGTACAGAAGGTGCAAACTTTCTGATGCATAAATAATGTAATTCATAAAATTCTACGTGCTAGATTGTTGTATGTCAGAAGTAACGATGGGTCCTTGTTGGGGCCTTATTTAGCCACTAAAAGTACAGGGTTATTCATTATATTTTGACACCCACCTGCAGCCGTAATTAAAGGTAATACAAAAAAAACTTGAATTCAAAAGTTGTATGGTTTTTAATATATTATCTTTTAGAAATGTCAAAAGAAAAAAATTGCCTGTCAAATGCCAAAAAAACCGCATAACCTTAATTTTTTTAAATAGAACACCCTGTATATTATTACATATTTGGATTGTGCGAAAAAGTGTAGACATATTTCATGAATAATGTCCTATACCTATCTCTAACGGTTTTTGAAATATTGACAGTTGAAAATCGACCATTTATCAAGTTTGACAGCTTGTAAAATCCAAACGGCTAAAGATAGAACAAAACGGTTTGCACTTTCCTATATCGGTTTTTCATAAGCTATCGTATGACACTACCTTTTTATTTAACCAGAGGTTAAATTTATCCGGGATTTTTTAACCTCTGGTTAAATCTAAAGTTAGTGTCATACGATAGCTTATGAAAAACCAATATGGGAAAGTGCAAACCGTTTTGTTCTATCTTGAGCCGTTTAGATTTTACAAGCTGTCAAACTTGGTAAATGGTCGATTTTCAACTGTCAATATTTCAAAAACCGTTAGAGATAGGTATAGGACATTATTCATGAATTTTTTTCGCACAATCCAAATATGCAATAATATACAGGGTGCTCCATTTAAAAAAATTAAGGTTATGCGGGTTTTTGACATTTGGCAGGCAATTTTTTTCTTCTGGCATTTCTAAAAGATAATATATAAAAGACCACCCAACTTTTGAATTTAAGTTTTTTTTGTATTACCTGTAATTACGACTGCAGGTGGGTGTCAAGATATAATGAATAACCCTGTACCTATTCCTCAAGGTTCTCCCTTAAGTACAATTTTGTTTAACTTTTATGTTGCGGAATTGTTTGAATTGGATTTGGGTGAGGTAAATATTATAGGTTATGCTGACGATTTGGCGATTTTTGTGAAGGGACGAGACATTGATACTATGGTGGCAAGTATCACTGAAGCTTTGTCAAGGGTTAATGATTTTCTTCAAAATCATGATATGTGCCTAGCATTGGATGAGTGCGAGGTGATTTGGTTTTCCAAGGACAAATTGCCCGCCCCCAATTAGGATTGATGGTCAAACGATTGAATATAAATCTTCAGTTAAGTACTTGGGCATCTTTTTTCATAAAAATCTTAAATGGGACATACATATAGATTTTATAGCCAATAAAGCTAAAAAGTCACTTAATATGCTAAAATCAGTATGTGGGGTTTGGTGGGGTGCAGACCCGACCACCCTATTAATCTGTTTTCAGGCTTTAATTGTCTCTCATTTTGACTTTGGTGCTACAGTTTTTAAGCCTGCCAGTTAGAAAGCGCTCAAAGGTTTACGCATTTGCTTAGGTTGCATGAGATCCACTCCTAGAGCCACTAAAGGTGCCTCTATAGTGGATTTAGGGCAAAGAAGGAGAAATTTGGCTTCAGCTTATTTAAGAAAAATCGTTTGCATTCACAATCATACGATTTTAGGCATTATTCTTGAGAGTTGTATGTATATACTTTACAAATTGGGTCGCATTAATATTCATAAGGTCACCTACCTTGTAGAAATGATTGAACATTACCTTCTTTATATGAATAAAATATATAAATCTATGAATCTACCATGTTATGAAGTTGATTTTGACACACTAATTTCGCCAATTAAGATCGTTAATTGTAATATAAATAAACAGGAATTGATGATTAAAGAAAATTTTCTTTCAGCTACAGGGAAATATAAATATACTTTCTCTTTTGTTTATACTGACGTTTCAAGAAAAGATAATAGAGTGGGTTATGGTATTTCTATACCAGACCTAAATTTTAAGTTTTCAGCCAGATTAATGACTTAATTGGTATTTGTCAACCAGAGAAAATTGCGATTCATGAGGCGGTTAAAGTTATAATTCCTAAAAAGATTTCTAATGCTATTATATTCACTGATTCGAACAATACAAACAATAAATAATAACCTACTGAATGTCAAAGCAGATTACTGGTCTTTAAGAACTAAACGTTTAATTTTGGATGCAGGAAAGAACGGCCTCGATATTAGATTGGGATGGATTCCGGCCATCCCTGCAAAAACAGAGGCAGATTTGGCAGATACGCTTGCCAATGTTGGTAGAATCTTACATATTCCTAGGGTTATGGATATAGACGCGGTAGATATTTACAATAAGATTAAGTTGTCTCTTAAAGTAAAATTTAAACAAAACTGGTTATCTATAGTAAGTAAGAAAAATTATCAATACTTCTCGATTCAAAGTATTTTTCCGGATAAACCATGGTTCTTCTTATTGCCATATATAAATCGTAGACATATTACTACAATTATTAGGATGCGCACTGAACATTGTTTAACGGGAGAAATGTTACATATAATAAATATTAGAGATACCGCTTATTGCGAATGTGGTCGAATTGAAAATCTTAATCATACCTTTTCGAATGCCTCATTAATGAAGTTGACAATCATGATTTATACAGAAAGCTTATTGAACTGCAATTCCCATCTCCTATAACAATTAAGTCTATTCTAGCCAAGATTTCAAGAGAGCCAATTAAACTTTTAATACATTTCATTAATTGCTACAAATTAAAATTGTAATGCTCAACTTGGTAATGACTTGTTTTTCCCTAGATGTGCTTGCCTGCTTAATGTATCCATCATCCATGTATGTTATACTAACCTAGCCCAATCATCGTAGACTGCTTGATGTTGCATTGGTTTTACGCTTGTTTCACAGCACTTTTGGTTTGTAAAGTAATAAACTATGTATAATTGTTAAATATTATCCATGATTACGTGATGGTTTAGAGCCAGACACTTCGTGGTCACCGAGTAATGGAGCTGGCAATTGCCTAGCAGCAACGCCATAAACAAAACCTGGAACCTGGAATGACTCTCATCCGTATCGTTATTCCATTTGCACAGAACTTCGCAGAGCGCTTTCTCTTATTTGACGACAATGCCAGACCACACAGGGCTCAAATCGCCAACGAAGTTCTTCGCACAAATGGAGTAAATCGAATGATATGGCCGCCGAATTCCCCCCCTTGCAACCCTATAGAACAGGCTTGGTCAAGGTTAAAACTGGCACTGAAATCAAGAGATAAGGGATTCAAAAATTTTGAACATTTAAGAGAAGTTGTTTTGGAAGAGTGGAATCTGCTATATTTTACTAAAAAACTGTAAAAATACTAACATCTGTAAATTTGGCAACGTCCAAAAATTTATAAATAATATGTGGTAAATTTAAAACTCCCTGCATTATATATATATGATGATGTTGAGGTAGATAGGAGTAGAAATCTCGTTTTCAAATATTTTCTTTTTAAGAACCTGTTAACCGCGATAAGATCGGTCAAATATTTCTAGAGATAATTGAATATAAGTGTAACCCATATTTTACCTTGGTGCCACCCAATTGATCAGAATTTTGGATACAAACCACGCATGCTCTAAGGCAGGAACACCTCCAAAATTAAAATTAAATGAGGGGTGTTTCGAAAGTTACTGACCTGTAGTAAATATTCTAGTGGCTTCTACTGGGAGCACCGTCTTAGTAAACCAATAATATAAACAAGCCGAATTAAAATTTTATAAATAATCCAGATATCTAATGTCATTAAAACTGTGTAAAATATATTAATATTATTACTACAGTAAATGAAAAGTTCTAAATACCTATTAAATACAATTTTCAATAGCAAACTAGCATTAGCATATATTCATTTACCAATAAAGTATGCGGCAGTCAATATAAAAGGTTATTATGAATCGAATGCTACCGTCATAAAACTAATACCTTTAAAATTTGCTACAACTAAAACCTTTCAAAATAGCTTAAATATTTTTGAGGCTATTTATAAACCTGAGACATGACCTTTACATTGTGGTTCAAATTGAAGGAGTGCAATTTTTAAACAATAATAACTTGTTTTCACCGATTTAATGTATTTTCGTAAAGCTGATAATCGAATATGATTTTTCTAAGATGTTCAGATTTGGTCAATAAAATTTAGATAGGTTACAAGACTCTTCCTAAAATGATGCATGTTGCAAAATAAATCAGCTTCGTCTAAAATTGAGCTACTAGGCTTCTTCCGCCAAAGTTTACAGAATTTATTTTTAATTCTGTAGACTTTTCTTCCGCTAACTAGACGATTGGAAATACTGTGTGGTAAGAGAAAAATTGTGAAATATTTTGAGCTTCAGGAAATACAATAATTTTTGTCTCAATATGGTCGTTGTTGACACTTACTTAATAAAAACTGGCATCCTTTAGTGTATGATTAAAAAACCATATATTTTATATTCCAAATTTTTTAACTACTTCGTTTTTAACATTGAAAATGTTTTTGTTTTCCTAGTATGGGGCATCAAATCGCAAAAAAGTGCATGCGACGTTTGCCACATCACGTCATACGCGTGAGAGATCGGTTCAAATGACAAAAATAAATTAAAATTAACTGAAACTAACCGAAAGTTGATTGAACGACTAACCCAAACTAACCAAAAGTAACCAAAAGCATGAAAAAAGAACAAAAGTAAGTTAAATCTAACACAAAGTAACCGCACTTTGGCGACTAACCAAAACTAACTATAACCATTAAAACTGGTTATAACTTATCGGATCCTGTTCAAATTACTAAAATAAATTGGAACTAACTGAAACTAACCCATAGTTGTTTGACAGACTAACCAAAGGTAACCAAAGCACTAAAACGTATCGAAACATATTAAAAATATTAAAGTAGGTAAGTTAAAAACTGACCAATGCAAACAACAGAATATTGGCGACTAACCAAAATTAACCAAAAACATTAAATTTTATTATAACGTATCGGAGCCGCTTCATATGATTTATTAAATTAAACTAATTGCAATTAACCGAAAGTCGATTGAACGACTAACCAAAATTTACCAAATCTATTAAAAGTGATTATAATGTATCGGAACCGGCTCAAATAAATAAAATAACTTGAGACTAAATGAAACTAATCGAAAGTTATCTAAACGGCTAATCAGAACTAACCAAATCTATTAAAATTGATTGTAACGTATCGGAACTGACTCAAATGACTAAAATAAGTTGAGCCTAAGTGAAACTAACCGAAAGCTGATTAGACGACTAACCAAAACTAACCAAATCTATTAAAATTGGTTATAACTTATCGGAGCCAACTCAAATGACTAAAATAAGCTGAGACTAACCCAAACTAACCGGAAGTTGATTCGACGACTAACCAAAACTAACCATATCTATTAAAATTGATTATAACGCATCGGAACCGGCTCAAATGACTAAACTAAGCTGAGACTAAGTGAAACTAACCGAAAGCTGATTAGACGGCTAACCAAATCTAATAAAATTGTTTATAACGTATCGGAGCAATACCTCCTACAACTAGGCCAACTAGCTAATATTAAAATTAGCAGTGACGTCATCAAAAGTGGTCTATACTTTTTTGCCATAAGAAAAGCATTAAGAGGAGCCCAGTAAAAGTATTATTTATTTTATCGCGCCTACTTCCGTATTTAACGTTGATTGCCACGCTGGGCGACTAGAATGTCAATTCCCATCTCGACGACATGTATCCGGTGCTGCCAGATTGGGCACTTTGTCACAATTTGAGCTACTTGCTATTTGCCACAAATTATTTTTCAAAGAAACGTAAAATATTCGTCTTGGATTCCAAGATTACAATTCACAATATATTAAATACTTAATGTAAAAGTTTGCTTTGGTATATTATAGTATAGTTATATTAAATATAAATAAATATTTAAAATCCGAAAAGTAAATATATAAAAACCGGAAAGTGAAGCAATAACGGAACCAAAACCTTTAAGAAAATAAACGTTGCTAACCAATAACCTAATTATTTTGTATAAATATTTAGTTCCATTTAAAAACATAATTTCAAATGTCATTCAACAAATGCTGTAAAAATTAAAGTCCAACTAAATATACGTTAATAGTTTACATCCCAAATAATGTATGAAACTAACTCTAAATCTGGCAACACTGCCTCAGTGCCTCCTGTCAGTTGGCGTAATGGCGTACTTTCGACCGTCTTCTTAATTATTGTTCTGTTCGATTTTGATTGTTTTTCTGTTAATTTCTTTACACTTTCGTGTGTGTAAATTTATATGAACAATGCTGTGCGGTGGAAACTCGCCGAAAAGATCTAAAGTTCATGTTTTTAGCTTTCCAAAATGTTTGGAGTTGACCTGTTGCTTTCGTGTAATAAGAGTTTATTTTGTGCTTTTCATTGTGTTCAGCAAGTTTATAAAATTTGTTCCTGTTAGCTAATTTTGGGGTAAGTAATATTTAATGTAATTATGCCTCATAAAGGCTGTAATGCAATGTTTGCTGTATGCCCTCAGTGGTCAAAAAACTTCATGAACTAAAACGAGACTAAATATTAAAACATGGATATTCCCGTAGTTTAAAGGTCCTTTTTCAATCATTTATAAAAAAGCAAAATGTTAAATTAGCTCTCAAAATATTTAATCCTTTTATTATAGAGGCTCTGAAAGGTTTTCTCTCGGGTTTTCTAAATAATTTGTCACATTCACAAGACACAGCAGAGCATTTGAAATGCCAGTTAAGCACTTATTTAAGTGGATATTGCTGTCATATTATTTAAAAAAAATAAGTTGTGAATTTTGTAAAGAAAATTTAACTTTAAATGAACCTTGTGTTGTAGAAGATTCTTACAATTTCATTAATTCCTTAAGTCGTGGGGCTCTTTTATATTCTCGTGAACGTAGTTTCAACAGCCTATATTATATTTAAAAAACTGATTAATG
>MU192451.1:0-26740 GCA_016904865.1 Pissodes strobi
TAGATGCAGCGCCTCTAGTTCGGCGGCCCTCGTTCGGTTCCGATGGTGTTTTATTTTTATTTTCTTCAGATTGTGTTTGTTTTTTTCTTGATTTTGGGCAAATTAGGTACACTTTTTAAAAACATGAAATGCAAAATTTGGGAATGAGAGCGTTCTTACGGTAATAAATAAAAGAGCACAAAATCTCACTATTATGTTATGTGCTCTCTAGAAACCGAGCTCTAAAGCTGTGTTTATTCTATACTTACAGAGAGAAAAGCGGCTAGACTCATATGTCCAAAAGGGCCAATTCTTAATTTCAATGGGCGTTTGCATCTCAACATAAAAAACTGCATCATGTACTTGACACGGCGCGGCTGCTCATACCAGTTGCTCTCCCATAAAGAAACAGCTAAAGCTTCGCTCTAAAAAAAAAATAATAAATATTCTTTTTGTATAACCCGCTATGAAAGTACACATAACAACTAACGAAACTAGGTGGGAATACATCTGCTAACTCACCTGTTTTTTATTTTACTATAACACGTGTATGTTAGGAAAATAATGCAAAGCTTAATAAATCAGCTTAAATTTCATAAAAAGAACATTAAAAAACTGTCTCAAGGAACGGATTCTCCTACAGAACTATCTGAAAAGACCACTTAATATGCTCGCGTAATAAACACCACACTCGCTGGCTTGTCACCTTTCTTAAGAACCAATTCTAGATGCTGCGGCCGATGAACATATCTCAGTCATCTTCACCATTAATGCAATAATTATTCTACCGCAGGGCGCAATACGTTCACCAATTTTGTTCCTAAACTAGATTAATAACCAAATCACCACAACCAACAATCAACAATATGGTTTACAGTTTGGTCGATGATAGCACTCTTGGTTCTCAGTTTATATCGCAAACATCTACCTTTCTTCTTCTTCTTAAAGTGCCATATCCATTTCAACGCATGCTGGCAACAATTACAGCGAAATGTTCTCGGTTCTGAGCGGCTCTAAATAGTGCATGGGCGTCTAGATTCGTCCAGTCCCTGATGTTCTTGAGCCATGAATATTTCTTCCTACCTATACCCGGCTTTCCTTCAATTTTTCCCTCCATAATTAATTTTAGCAATTGGTACTTTGTGTTGCGAAGTATGTGGCCAAGATATGCAGCTTTTCTTCGTTTTACTATAGTCAGAAGTTCTCTGTCTCCATCCATCCTTCTCAAGACCTCAGCGTTGGTGATATGAGCGCTCCAGTTTGTTGAGCGTATTGACTTTGAGAGTCCATGTTTCGGCTCCATATAGTAACACGGAATAAACATAGCCTTTAACAAAGCGGTATCTTAATTTTAAATTAAGGTTTGGATTAGTCAATAGTTTTTTCATGCTGAGAAATGTTTTCCTAGCTTGTTCTATTCGGCAGATTATTTCCGTGTCTGGATTTAAGTCTTCAGTTATCCAACTGCCGAGGTATTTAAACTTTGAGAAGTGTTCAATGGTCTTTCCATACACGAAGAGATTTGTTCGGGCCACCGGTGTTTTGCTTACAACCATCGTTTTTGTCTTGTCGATGTTAATCTGTAGTGATAGTTGATCTCCTTCGGACGATATTTTGTCTAGTAGTCGTTGTAATGCTTCCGGACTGTCGGCTATTATAACAGTGTCGCCCGAGTACCGTAGGTTGTTAATAGTTTGACCATTTATTTTGATACCTCCGTTTGAGTCTTCTAGCGCACGAGTAAAAACGACCTCCGAATACACGTTAAAGAAAAGGGGCGACAGTGCACATCCCTGTCGAACACCGCGCCCTATAGAAGCATTTGTTGTGTTATCATTTCCAATCTTAACAAATGCCGTCTGATGCATGTAAAGCGTTCTAATAATATTTAGTCAATGCCCTTCTTTTGAAGGATTCTTATCAGGTCGTTATGATTGACACAGTCGAACGCTTTTTGATAATCAATGAAACACATATATACATCTTTCTGCTGATCTCGGCATTTTTGGAGCAGTACTGTGAAATTAAAGAGCACTTCTCTAGTATCAAATCCTAGTCGCAATCCGAATTGGCAACAGCTCATGTTCTCTTCGCATTTTTTTGTGTATTCTAGACTGTATTATTTTCCAAAATACCTTGAGAGTGTGACTCATTAGACTGATCATACGAAATTGGTCACATTTGGTAGCGTTCGCTTTCTTAGGGATGGGAATGAAGGCGGACTGGAGCCAGTCACTAGGCAGCCCACCAGTCGCGTAAACGGCATTAAATAACCTTTCCATATAGTCGATACCATCATGTTCGAAGAGTTTTATAATTTCTATATACACGTACACGGGCCGGGTGCTTTGCCTATCTTGCTATGTTTTATTGTTTGCATAATTTCAGATCTAAGTATCTTTGGAAAATCTACCTTTACCAGCCACGAAAACTTATTCCCGCCACTGACAAGTGCAGATATTTCACAAATTTATCAAGATCTTAGACCGCCAGGGTTTTGACGCAGTTTAATGCAGCATCATCTCAATGAATAATTCTTTTATGTAATAACTTTTCTATCATTGGTTTTATATGGTTCTGTCATCGTGTTTTATGATGAATCATATAGTGTGTATATCAGCTACTTCATCAATACAAGAATTAGTGAAACATCGATCGACAGAACCCAAGGCAGCTCTTATTATTATTACATACCTACGTTTACTTTCAAATAACAGGTTTGGACTATAAATCTAGTGGAAGCATCTTTCCCTTTTCAATTAGAAATTTAATCTAAAAAATCGGATATTTTTTATTTTTGCATATTGTGGTGAATCGCGTTGTTTTTTGCTCATAAATAAAAATAGATATATAAGAATGTTATTACTGTCCCTGCTATATAATATCAATTATTTGTGACAAAAGAATTACACATTTTGCGGCATCTGACTTTTCGAGAGTTAAAATTTGAACACATGTAGATTGGTCGTGGTGGTCAACGCTGAACCGAAATTGCAAAATATTAACATAAACTCTTAAATTGGACTTCTAAGAATACGATGCATAATATCATTGTTTTCTCAATTTTTCTAAGGTGCTGCATGCTGGATAAGTGCAATTTCACCAAAACGATGAGTGAGAACTAAATTTTGACTTACCAGAACAATAATTTCATTGGCATAATAATATTGCACAAAAATTCTATATAACATACATGTAAGAAAACATCCAATGAAACCCGCTGTAAATAATGTAAATCCCATCTAAAAATTAAGACCATGTTAATTAGTGTAGAATTAGTTTGTTGAGAAATTCCTTATTTTGAATAATTTTTGATTCAAAGAACAATTATGGACAAATTCCGAGCTATTTTGTCCTCATTTATTAACATTATTATTGCCTGCTAATAAAAATATTAGCATATGGAAAAAAGGGTATGCACTATGTGGGCATATTTGAAGTGAAACTTCTTAAACTTAAACGCTCTAGCCTTCCTTATACATATCGTAACGGATTTGGTTAAAAAGTATTTTTTAAATATACCACTCGATTAACAAAAAGGGAAGGCCTAAATGAAAAAAAAATATTCTTCATAAAAGTTTCGCTTATGTCTTGACAAGGTAATAAACAAATCCCATATTTTTTGCTTGTAAACAACAAAGATTTCACCCTAAATAAACCTCATATTTTTCGTTCCGCAGCTCGTGTGCCGCGGCCAGTTTTCCTTCCGCTAACTCGTGTCGCGTTCGTCGTGTGTCGCGACCTTCAAATTTTAAACCCGGCGCGCGTTGAGAAGTTTCACTTCAAAAATTAGTGTGCTTGTGGACGCAATGCAATTGTAGGAGGTATTGGCTGAGTACGCGGCAGCGTAGGGCCCTGGGCAGCCTGGGGGCCCCGCAAGGGCCCACCTTACTTTCAAGAATATACTCCAAATTTCGAATTTTTAAAAAAATCTGTTAAATTAATTAAAATCTAACCTTCCCCTCCAGTAATAATTATAATAAATTAAAATCCATGAAACTATATTCACGGCACACTACATCCTAAAAGTTAATTACATTATTACATACAAAAACTTATGCCTATACCTATTTACCTATCATTTTTATTATAACGTTCAGTAAAGAATGCGTAAACAAAGTCATTTCCTTCGAGCAAAAATTTAAAATTGACAACGCTGTTTCCTGTTTAGTGTTGACGTCGCACGAATCGTGTCGCAACGGGCAACTCGTCGGCATCATCTTTTTATTATGTCTATAGAGCACAAAAGCCCATTTATTTGTTTCTTGGTATTTTAGTTATCCAGCAATTTTGAGTGGATAAGCGTTACATTTTTGAAGTTTTTCTATTTTTTTTTTGAGTTTTGCAGTTTGCATTGAAGAGGTGTTTGAAATAGCAGGGGGGGGGGGGGATGGGTACGGGGTCCCGTTTTCTTCCAGGATCTTCTTTTTACCCCGGCTACATCCCCTGAAAATTTCAGCCCTCCACCTATGCATAAACATGCCATACATATCCGAGCGTGACGCCTGATGCGTGACGCGTGACGGTTTTACTGAATTCAATCCCCAGGAAAAAACGCAAAATGCGCATTAAGAAGTTTTCACTTCAAATTGCAAGGTTGCAACGAATCATTTGTTGAATTGGATACGACTTTTGATGGGTATCAAGACTTAGCTTTATGGCCAGACTGTATTAATAATGAAGTGATTAAATTATGCCTAGCCAAAGATTTTTTATTTTCAAAATTATGACCATAATAATAGATATCCTAAATCTGAAATTGCATGCGAAAAGCATAAAAGATATTTTTCTAATAGTTGTTTTTCAAAGACTCTAAAGAACGGACAACAGATAAAAAGACCATGGTTATGTTATGTTACTCACCAAGCAGTGGATTGGTTTATTGTATTGCGTGTAAAGTGTTCTCAGAGGAATTAACGATTGGTCTAATATTTTGCGGTTACTGGATATGCACCAGGAAAGTAAAGGTCACAAGCAGTCAATTTTAACATGGTTTTCAAGAAAGACAAATGAACATACTATCGACAAAGAACTAGAAGAGCAGACCAAAAAAGAAATTACCCACTTTTACTAAGTATTGCAAAGAGCCGTAGCAGTTTTAAAATGTTTGTGCTAAAGAGGTTTAGCATTAAGAGGACATGAAGAAAAATAGGGCTCACCCAATAATGGAAATTTTATGGGAATTATTGAGTTAATTTCAGAGTTAGACCTTTTTATGCAAGAACATTTAAAAAAATGCCAGTCTACATCAGGAAAAACCGTATCCTATGTCTTATTTGTCCAAAACTACGTACGAAGAACTTATTGCTATAATGGGAAAGCAAGCTATTATCGATCAAGTAAATAATAATGATTTTCAGTACTATCCCATAATTGTAGTGTAATGTGGTTGATTATTTTGGTATTATCCAGTCCCTTTATGTATTTTTCTCTGCGTCACCCCATAGATGGAATATTGTATCAACCTTAGACTATATAATAAAGAACTATATACTCTAGGTTTTTGGAGTCAGTGTATAAAAAACTTGACGAGGGATTCCTAGTGGCCGGGCTCTTTTTTGATCTGTCCCGAGCCTTTGATACCATAAATATAGGTTTTCTCTTGGACAAACTATGTGCAAGTGGTCTGCGTGGACCCGTCCTTGACCTGCTGGCAGCGTACTTGACCGATAGAAAGTTCTGTGTTAAGGTGGGTTGTGAAGTGTCAGAAATGAATAGCATAGATATTGGAGTGCCCCAGGGGTCGGTGCTGGGACCATTGCTGTTTTTAATTTTCGTAAATGAAATTACAGATTATGTTAACGGGGGAGCTCTCACGATGTTCGCCGACGATACAACAGTGATGGTCTCAGCAGGGACGCCCGAGGAGCTCAGGTTGGGGCTTAAATCTGTCTTGGACCAGTTCGATGGGTGGTGTCGGACAAACAGCCTGGTACTTAATTTGGAAAAGACTGTATACATGCACTTTAGAACTCGCTCAAATATCCCAGTAGTTGGAATAGATTACTTAAACCATTCAAAGACTACTAAGTTATTGGGCTTGTGTGTGGATGAAACACTTTCCTGGCATGCCCATGTTAACTATGTGGTAGGAAAAATTAATTCTGGTTTTTTTGCTATTAATAGATTAAGAGACACCTTGGAAACTAAAGAACTTCTGTCTATATACTATGCATTAATATACTCCCACTTAAGCTATAATGTAATATTTTGGGGAGATTCTGTAGAAAGTAATCGAATTTTTATAGCTCAAAAAAGAGTGATCAGACTGTTGTTTGATGTGCCATTATTGTCTAGTTGCAGACCTTACTTTGTGGCCAAAAATATTTTAACATTTCCTTGTTTATATATTTTTAAGACCTTATTATATATCAAACATAATGAGAACACTCATCCAATTGGACAAGATTTTCACTCTTATAACACAAGAATGAATGATCTTATGGTAACTGATCTGCACCGGCTTACTAAGTTTGAGAAGTGTCCAACATATGTGGGCAGGAAATTGTTTAATAAATTACCAAGGGAGGTTAGAAAACTGCCATTTATTAGGTTTAAACGCAAAATTAGGCAAATCTTGTTGACTGAGGCTTTTTACTCGGTTTCTGAATTTATGACTTATACTTTGAATAGTGCATAGATTTTATTTTTAATGTGATATATGTGGTCTGTTGTACTACAATGTATCTGTTAACTAATATTTTAGGTCTGTTTTAAACATTGTATGTAGGTATATGCCATTGTATATATACCAGTTTGACGTGTACACCCTTCAACTGTAAGGCTAAAGTATTAATAAAGAGTATTTCAGTATTTCAGTATTTCAGTATTACTCTATAAGGTATCAACTATCGCCAAACTTCAATACGCTCTTAAATAATTCTAACAAGATGGCGTGCTCATTATGAAGCTGTTAGGGCACTTAAAATTGGATACGATGATATTTTAAAATCTTTAAAACATATTTACATGGATGAAAGAGAAAAAAACTGATTGCAGAAACAAAGCCAAAAACTTATACAAAAAGTTGATTAAATTGGAATTTGCTATGTTAAAATTAATTTGGGCAAAAGTTCTAGAGCGCTTTAATAAAGTTTCTACCAAATAATTGCAATCGCCTGGTTATTATTATTGGATTTTTTAAAAAAAATTTACAAGACGTCAGAAAAAAATCTGAATCAGAAACCGATAAATTGGAAGCAAATGCTAAAGAACTAAGCGAAGATATTGAAAAAGAATTTGCTGAATCCAGTAACAGCAAAAGAAAAATATTGCTAGCTAATAAGGAAACTGAGATGCTTATTGGAAAAGTAAATTTTAGAGTTGAGATTATGGATTTTTTGATAAACGACTTACATCGCCGAAGTTCTGTCTATCGAGATATAACAGTTAAATCTAAATGTTTATTTGATATAGGGGATATCTCAAAAGACGATATTGATGTGGAGGGCTTTAAAAAACTTTTAGAATATTACAACGAAGATCTTGAAGAAGAACTCATTAGCGAAGCCTTGCAGTTCAAACAATATTTAAAAATATTTTACCCTGAAAATAACACATGTTGCTCAACAATGTTAATTATCATCTATCGTAAGGAAATGATAGATGCATTTCCCAATTTATACACCGCCGTAAAGATATTTTTAACGCTACTCGTAATTAGTTGCGAAGCGGAGCGTTCCTTTTCCAAATTAACAATAATAAAAAATAAATATAGAACTGTTATGACAGAAAAAAGATTGGAATTTTTGGGAATACATACATTCAATTGAAAGTGATTTGACTGGTAATTTAAATTACGATGATGCAATAAGGGAATTTGCCGATATTAAAATTAGAAAAAGAATTTGTTTTTGTGATTTTTGTTTGTTTCCTATATGTTCATATTTTACATAAGTATATCCTTACTACCTAGTGTTTTCTGTTGTACTTTAGTACCTTATATTTTTGTAATTTTGAAAACTCTTTCTTTACTATTAGAAAACTGGTTATTTTTGTTTTAGTATTTTTGAGTTTTTATTTGTTTGTTTGTCTAAAATGTTTGTATTTTATTTCTTCTGTTGTTCTCGAGGTACTTTAGTAGTTGCTGATTGACTACACGATCCATGACTTTGGAGATTGTTGAAAGCAAGGCAATTGGGCGATAGTTTGAGGGCGTGGTTTTCTTGCCTTTTTGGAACAGGTTGCACTCGAGCGACTTTCCAAGAAGATGGGTAGTTAGTTCGTTGGCGCAGAAAAAAGCCTGGAAAAACGGGTGTTAGTTCGTTGGCGCAGTTCTTTAATACGATGGCAGTTATTTCGTCCGGTCCTGATGCCTTTTGCGTATCTAGTTCTTTAAGTATTTTACGAATATCACGGTGATGAAACTTGACTTCTGCCATGGTAGTGTTGATGTTCGATATGGTGGGGAGAGTCTTGTCTTGAGGTAGTGTGCGATGAAAACATTTTGGCGACCATGATTCCTTTTTCTTTGGCTGTAGTCGCCGTGATGCCACGTTGGTCTGTCAAAGGTGAGAGAGACGTTTTTGTAAAGTTATTGCTTACTGCCTTTGCTACCGACCAGAAAATCCTGGAGCCACTGGGGCATTGCAAAAGTTTATTCCTGATCCTTTGATTGTGTTTGTTCTTAGTTTCGTCGATCACTCGTTTGCATTCGTTTCTCGCTTCGACAAAATAATTGCCATTTTCAGCAGTCTGCTGTTTCCTACCTACAGCTCTTTCGCATCTTCTGCCGAACCAGGGCTTTCCTTTTGACGGTAACTTGATGGAATTTGGGATGTACACTTCCATTCCTGAGGAGATCACTCGTGTAATCTCTTCCCAGCTGACTAGCGGGTTGTAATAAGTTTGAGGTCGGAAGTCCTAATGGCGGACCAACTGTAAGCGTGTACTGGTCAGGATTGGTTGTTAGAGAGAGGGCGGCAAATTCGCCCCTCTCTAAAATTCGAGTTGGTTCGTCTACAAGTTGAGTAAGCACGCAGCTAATTGCAAATGCTTCAGCTTCTCTACCTTCGTTGTCGGTTTTGTTTGATGTTTGAACCAGTTGAAGACCATAGGAAAAAAACGGCGAATGTCACAAAAAATCAAAAATTGAGTTAGCATCGCCATCTAGTAGAAAAACATCTATATTTTATTACAAAGAAACCTCCTGTAGAAGAACACGGGACAGTCCGTTAGTAGCCGCGTCTAAAATATAAGCTACAGGGGAAAAACAAGAAATGTCCGACGGCAAAATCATAAGAACAAGGAATGTCCACAGATAAAATTGCGAAGGTAAGATCTTTTTTTGGATAATTTAGTACTATTACTCATAGAATACTACTTTTAGGTCCAAAATCAGTATGGAACAAAACAAACCCAATACTACAACTATGATAGCTAACTAACCCAAACTAACCTAACCTCGTAAATTTGGACATTCCCCTTTTCTACTTTGGAAATTGAGTTTTTTTTTGGACATTCCTGATTTTTGCGATGGAGAATTGCTGATTTTTTAGATTTTTGTGTATTGTTTTTATAGAAATGCACTTCACAAGTACAATGTTTTTAAATATGTAATATATGATACTTTAATAAACAAAATTTGACATATTTAAACCATTTCATTTACAAGATAAAAAATCTCAGAAGTTCCAAACTTTAAAATCGATATTTCTCGTAATTGATATTTTGTGAAATTCCGTTTTTTCCCCTGTGGTCTTCAATTATTGGGATTGTGGGACTTCAATGCCCACGATTATTTCGGAATTGAGGTGATCAACCTGTATTGAGTCAAAAGTGGTGGCTAGTGCTGTTAAAAAGCTTTGGTAGGCTCTCTCGCTCGAAGGGCGATAAAGACTACATATAAACTTGGTGAATCCCTTGGCGGTGAACATGAGCCACATGACGTCAAGGTTGTTCGGTTCGAGTGTTTCCTCGAGGTGACATGAGAGGTCGCTTCGTACAAAAAGGCATATTCCAATGATACAATAAACGGAAGGTATGATACCTAGCCGTCTCAAATTCGTTTGCTGCGCGCAGTGACGTCATTGCGTGATTGGCTTCTATTGAAATGCACACGCTATAGGCACATAATAATTATGATTTACCTATTTTCGGCGAATATCCAAGTAGTTAATGTTGTAAACTATGTACATAATTATGTTCCTCAAAATGTTTTGAGCAAATACGTGCAGAAGTTTTTTTAAATTTATCCATACGAAAACACAGGTGAGCCCATTTACTACACATTTTTTGTCTCTGGGAAAAGGGAAAAACCTTATATTCCTCTCAAAGTTTTTGTCTTGGTTATCCACCTTACATCCGTCCACAGCACACCTCATTATTAAACGATTTTTAATTAAAAATACCAACAAACACCGTTTAAGGAACGCTAACGCCAACAAAATTTAAATATAAAACATACGAATCTCAAATGCAAAGCACATGTTCGTTCATGTTGTAAATGCCGGCCAGCGCGCGGCGCCAAACAACGCTCGCAATGACTTCACAGGCGAATCGTCGCCTGCGTGATATCACATCTTCCGTTTGTTGTATTGTCGCGAGTAATCGTGATGACAGTTCTTTTAATTTTTTCTTAATGCCTCCACCGGTCTGTCATCATACGTTTGAATCGCGATGCCACGCCTTACTCAGCGTGCAGGGGTATAACTCCGATGGTAGTACGGGATTCTTTACGTAAGGTGAGAAGCGAAGATAAAGAAAGCACTTAAAAGCATATATTAGATAAACTTAATGAGAAAAGATTAACAATGTGTATTGGTCAAAGACCCAACGATAGAGTTTTAACAGCGTTTACTGGTCAGAAACTTAATGAGACTAGCCTATACCCAATTATTAAGGTGCGCATGCTTTCCCGACTTGAGGTATGTTTTATGAATTGTTTATAGGTCTTTTTGGTCACTGCTTTGTAAATATAGTTTATCTTATGTTGTGTTGCGTTTTATTTAATGTTAAGGTATCTAAGAGCACTTGGACACTACACTTTGAACTACTTGACAGACTACTTAGAAACTTCACTCGAAGAACTTTGACAGACTCGACTTTTCTACTGTGGTTAATGAAACCCCTAGTCTTAGCAGTCAATGTGGCTAACCAAGAACTAGGTTTGGGGTAGGAAAAGGATTATAACTTTGGCAATCATGTGACTAACCAAAGAGCGGATTGAACCAAAAGCAGTCATGTGACTAACCCTGGAGCTGGCTTAGGTGAGACCAAAAGTCTGACGAACTGAAGGTTTGCCAGTGTATTTATATTAGAGAAATTGCTAATCATTGCATGCTTAAGGTTCATAATCGCTCCCGTTGACTGCTCGCGTTGTTTATAGTTTGCTTTTAATGTTTATTAAATAATTCCCAAGTTCAAGTTCAAACTTGGGACAGGGTGATAATTAGTTAATAGCTTTATGAATTATTATATTTGACACGATCCCTCGCCCTCTAAAACGTTGTCCCCAACGTTTGCACGACCTCTATCGTTTAAAAAAGAAAGACCTCAAGTCGAAAGAACTTGCCGCATAATACTATGTGATATTACAATTTATAGAACTTAAAAAAATATCCATCAGTGGTCTTGTTACTTTCTGGATCCAGGCTGATCCTTAGTAACTCCTTCTAGCCTCCACTGCAGTCTATATGTCTTAGCATTGACATACCATTAAACTGTTTGGGGGTATCATAAGTAAGAGCCTGCTGGAGATACTAGTATGGACATCCACTGGTGCTTGGTACATAAAATAAAAAGAAACATATTTTTATAAATTGTCTTTGAAATTTTATACTTAACTCTAATTCTAGATTAACAGAGAACAAGTAGAATGTAGAATTCTCCACTAAGTATTTTGCATATTTGAAATATCTATACTTTACCGTTGACTGGCCAATAGACGCCTATTGGTCAATCCACGTTTAGACACAATATCAACTCTTTATAAAATACTGATACATGTATTGTAATATCTTACTTGTATTGACTAATTCAGCCTGCATGAGATGCGTCCACCCCATGAAAGTTGATCTTTGGATTATCACATTTATCATAACCGTAATATCACCATTTTATAAATTGTCTCAGTAATATTTACAATTCTACAAAATAGTTTACATGACTTATTTCTTTCTAGAATCATACTAGCTGTCTTTATATTATTTAGTTATAGTCTCCTATTCAAATTCAAATTCAAATTAAAATTACATTAACACAAACATAGTAACATATTAACGTAGAACTTAAAATTTTCATATTAACATAAGCACCTAGATAACCAAATATCTGAATGTGCTTTTCAAAAATTACATAGTGTATACAGATAATTATATAAATAGTCCACACACCCAATATAAAGTATATTTAAACTAACCTAACTTAACTAAATGCAGTAAACCTGTAACATTAGCTACTAAGAAAAAGTTCTTTAAATTTGTTATTGTTTATATGGATAAAGTCTCTACATTTTTTTTTAAATGCTATGTTGTTTGGAATATTTTTAATATTTTGTGGAATCATATTAAAAATTTTTGGTGCAAGATAGTTAATAAACCGTTTATTCATGTTTGTTTTACTTTTTGGGATAAGTAAATGTTTATTTATATTATTTCGAGTATTATAGCTATGCGTTATATAATTTTTTAATTCAATATTCTTTCGTACAAAGCAACAAACTTCTAAGACATAAATTGATCGTATATCAAAAATATCCCTTGTGTACAATAAATTTGTTGAATAGAGTTTATTTTTTCCAAATAAAACCTTTAAGATATAATTTTGTACTACATTCAAATATATTAAATATAGATTTTTATTAACTTGCATAAATACCGTCCTGTTCTCTATTATTTAACTAGAGTACCACTATTGCAGGTAACTATAAAAAAAATATTAATTATGTTAAATTATTTTGTACATCTAATATTAAATTACGGTCCTGTTTCTAATTATAGCAGTTTATTTGACTCAGTAATACTTGTTGACTTATAAACAAAATTTGCTGACTTTTTATATTCCTTTAGTCGACTTATTTAAGCTCGCTGACCTAATTCAGCATGCTGACTTTGTTTATATTTAAAAATGTTTATCTGTACACAATTTACCGATTTTAGTTCCATGAAATATCATACTGTACTGTCAATTATTCTAATATGGAACATTAATAAATAAAAGGTATCTTATACTTTACGCTACAATATTTTATTTCTTCTGGCTTGTCCCTCACTTCTTGGTGGCTAGATGGCGCCCTTTGAAAACTGCTGAGAAAGTATCCATCTTTGATTCGTGTCCCTTGTTGAGTATCGATATGTCTGCCCCATCTCTACTTGAACAAGTATTGGCCGAGTAGTTCTGGTGCTTTCTTGGTTTTTTGTCCTTTGACTGGTATCCCTGTCAATTCGTCGACCTCGAACTTTTTGACCTCTGGGAAAAAATGCTGTCGTGTCCTATTAGTCAATTCGTCATTTATTTCTACGGTAGCGTTTTACGTTGTGTATCGCCTAGATCAAATAAATTAGCATTAAAATTTGTTACATTGATATAATGACGAAGATTTTTGTTTGATTTTGTAACTTTTGGTCGGTTTTATGTTCCTGCCGAATGCAGTTTTTGCAATGTGACCAGGGATTTGCCTATGAAGTTTGAATCTTGGCAGGTGCTTTGAAGCGAAAAGGTAAGTGTTGTATTTCCTATAACGATTATCTTTGGGTTCTTTGAAAATAAGAATAAATGCTAGAGCATATAAAAACTCTAATCCAAGGGTGTTTGATGCATGAGTTTGAATTTCTTGGAAACATTTCGCGTGACTGAGTTTGAGGTTAGAAAGGTGTGGTCAGGGTAAATGACCTGTTTGGCCATGTATTCCATGTGGGGCTTGAATATTGACAAGAAGAATTTTATCAATGACTATTTATTCCTTTCCAAGCTGTAGATGACGTGTATTACTGCTAGTTTAACATGGAAGTGGTTATGTGAAGATTAATTATAGCTTTTTTAGGTTATAGAAGCATGGAATAGGAATAATAAGAGTCCCTGGAGCTTAATGGCTTATGGTCTGGCCAAACCGTCATTGCTGGCTGCTGTGGCACCACATGTTCCAGTTTTCCCCAGTCCGTCCATGGAATGGTTTTCGACATAACTACTGGATCCTCACGTCTTCTTTCTACAACTGTAGGTAAGTCGCTAGATTTTATTGCTTAGCTTTAGTTTTATTCATGTTTGTTGTCTCGTCTTTTGATAATTATTTTCAGTTTCTGCCAGATATTGCATGTCCTGCTGCTGCTGTTTTCATTGTTGTGTTATAATTTATATCTGACTCCAAATATCTCACAATATTTAGATATCTTTTGAGATTGTAATGCTCTTTTCTCAGCTTTTTTGTTATATTTTTCTTAAGCATTTCTTCGCTTTTTAGGTCTGGATTTTGCAGTCCTTGGATACTTCTGTCGTAACTGGATAGCTCTTCAACTGGTTCCTGAGTACTCGATGGACTGCTGACGCCTGTACCTTCTGAGGTGATTGGGCCAAACTTGCAAGGATCTGGTAAATTGATATGTGTTATTTACAGCTTATTATTCAATTCGTCTTCCTGATATATTTACATTGTTTCTCTATACACCTATATCTATTCTAATTTCTTTATATTACATTCCCATATCTTAGGTTTCCTTATTCTTTACTTAATCTGTACTTTATTCTATCTCTTCCGTATTTACTACTTTCTTATATATGTATGCTTTATTTTTAAACTCGTATTATATACATATCTTTATATATTTCCTCGATTGTTTCAACTTTTGTATGCTTCTCAACAACTTTCCTTTAATTATTTCACCTTAGGTATGCAACTTTTCATACTTTTTGTGAACACTTTATTCTATGTATTTTTATGCTTATCATTACATGACTACTTATTTCATTATTTCATTATTTCCTTATCTATCACGAGACAGTGATAAGTTTATCTATCTATGTCTCTATACTTATCTATCTATGCTTCATATGTGACTAGCTTTATGTACAAAATATAGGACATTATATTATTATTTATATAACCATGTATGCTCTTTTTTAAACACATTGTATAAACATGTTTTGCTTAAACATTTCTCCATTATTTCACCTTATGTATGCTTTACATACACAACTTTTGCCTATATATTGCCTCACTATGTATGCTTCTTCTTAAAACATCTTCTACATTTCTTCTCACTTTACATAAACAACTTTTCAACTTATGTATGCTTCTCTTATATTCTTCCTGCTTTACGTAAACATTTCTTGCTTATGTAAACATTTTATCTGAGCTTCTGCGGTACCAAAATTTTTGCTAACATCCTTACTGTCAGTATAGCTATTTCAGTCCGTACGCTCCACTTTCTGATGCCTAAATTCTTTGCTTATCATTAAGATAATCTTTCGTTTAGGTCGGAGAACACTTTACTTTATAATACTTCCTCGTATACACATATATTCCTCCTGTATATACTCTCAATACACAATAT
This sequence comes from Pissodes strobi, assembly GCA_016904865.1. Lineage (NCBI taxonomy): Eukaryota > Metazoa > Arthropoda > Insecta > Coleoptera > Curculionidae > Pissodes > Pissodes strobi. The sequence continues at coordinate 15,468 of MU192451.1, forward strand.
TAATGGCAACTCAGTTTTCCTGCTTTTCTCGAATACGATAATCCTGCAACTGGGCCATTTACTTGTGCTTTATTATGAATATCTTCACATTATTTTCATCTATTTATTTTGCATACATAGTTAACTACTCTTCTCACTAATATTCACTTAACACGACTTATCCTATACCCGACGCGCCGAACAGATTCACCAATCGCGGAAACAATTCGTCATATTTTATGATTGAATCGACCCAATGTTTTGTTTTTCATTTCGATTTTTCTTATCCATAATACAAAAAATAAAAATAGAGTGTGTTAATCAAAGTTCCTATGTTTGGAATCAATGGAATCATAAAATAAGAAGAATTATTGTATCCGTGTTTTCCGTGTTTGGTGAATCTGTTCGGCGCGTCGAGTATAGTTTCTTTTTTCTTCATAACTCCTTCTATGTACTATGCTATGTGTATTGTCTATTTATCTATAGTTCCTTAACCTCCTAAGTGTTTTTATCTATATATTTGTCTTAATAACACTTGGATATATATTATGCTTATTTATGTTTCACTATGTACAACTTTTATTTACATTGAGACTTTGATCCCACCTCCCATTTTTGTTTTTGCTTGTTTTTTCTTTAGTTTCTTATTTTACTTGCGTACTTGTTCCATATAAAATTATTTTTCTTATCTTTGTCGTTTTCACTAGTTTCTCCTTCTTGTTCCATGGTTTCCTGTAGTTTCTCCTATACAAATCTGTTGTATTGCTCCATTTTAATTTTAACAATCAGTTGTATTTAATTTATTATCTTTTTCCTTGCAGATACGGACCTGGCCTTGGTCACACCATGCGGTTCTATTCTTGACCTTTCCCAACTAGCGGTGGCGCATGGATTCAATGACCTTGCAGCTTTTAGCGTCCTCCGCAAGATGGCAACGTGTATGCAGCAATGGACGTAGCTTGAACGCGCGTAGTTTAAAATTGCCTTATATTGTAAATAAAAATTTTTGAGCTTCATTAGTTTTATTTGCCCACCAATACTGCGCGAAAGATTACAGGCGCGTGATTTGAATTTTTTAATTTATATTTTAATTGTTTTTCTTGACCTATCATTCTTCTAACGTAAATTACGACACACCTCTATCACGTGGTTCTAATATCAATGACGTCGTCTATTGCGAAACGACTTAATGATGAATTGTTCACGATATCTGTTGTTGTCAAAAATGTAATAGAGATGGCGACTTTTACCCGAGTACTAGGTCGCGCGTGATTTAAGAGCGAGAGGTACTGTTTTATAAAGTTCTTTGTTAATTGTATTTTAATTTATAGTTTTTCTTAAGGGCTGGGTTTTATTTAAGAGTACTAAGGTATCTAAGAGCACTTGGACACTACACTTTGAACTACTTGACAGACTACTTAGAAACTTCACTCGAAGAACTTTCACAGACTCGACTTTTCTACTGTGGTTAATGAAACCCCTAGTCTTAGCAGTCGATGTGGCTAACCAAGAACTAGGTTTGGGGTAGGAAAAGGATTATAACTTTGGCAATCATGTGACTAACCAAAGAGCGGATTGAACCAAAAGCAGTCATGTGACTAACCCTGGAGCTGGCTTAGGTGAGACCAAAAGTCTGACGAACTGAAGGTTTGCCAGTGTATTTATATTAGAGAAATTGCTGATCATTGCATGCTTAAGGTTCATAATCGCTCCCGTTGACTGCTGGCGTTGTTTATAGTTTGCTTTTAATGTTTATTAAATAATTCCCAAGTTCAAGTTCAAACTTGGGACAGGGTGATAATTAGTTAATAGCTTTATGAATTATTATATTTGACAGTATCATGGCATATTCCGAACTTTGTCCAAATCGGGTATGTAAGTCCACGGTCAATATACTAGAAACGGTCGGGGCGATCGATGAAAGAAGGGAGAAGCCAAATGACATGTGACGTCGCAAATTGCCAGCAGCCATTTTGCTTGCATTGTTTTCCATTTGAAGGGATTTGCTTTAAAAGTATTTTGGATATTTTGGTGCTGATGCTGTAGTATATTTATTTTAATTTTTAAAACAATAATTATTGGACCATATGTGTTTAAAATTGTGCGTGTAGACATCTGAAGTTCAGTTATTTGGAACAATAAGTTGACTAGAATGCCCTGCGCGAGGTGTCTAGTTGCAGTTTGCATAAAGACTCAAGAGAAAAATGTCATTTCATAATTTTCCAAAGGTCGAAAAACTAAGAAACTTGTGGATTGAGCGAACCTATAGAAAAATACAGCTTTAACCCTAAAACAAGTGTAATTTGCATTTTACAAAGAAAGATTATGAGTTAAATTTTCAGTTTGAGACTTTGAACTTACTGGTATTGTGGTATCATCTTTGTAAAAAGTTAAGTTAAAAATAGACTTTTTCAGTAGAATATCTTATTGTGTTTCTAAATAGACCAAAATGTTGATATATAAAACTATAATTTTGCCTCACTTTACATAGTGTAGCTCAGTATTGATTTCTTGCAACAAAGATTGCGTAAATTGCAAATTTAGCAAAATTATGCTATTTTATGAAATACACCAATCGAATAGATGCTGTAAATTCTAAATTGTTTAAATATTGAGCAAAACATTAAAAAAGCGAACCTTCTGATATAAGAGGCCAATAAAGTACCTGTGTATGGTCAACGTTGGAGTGTAGACCTTTATTTAAAAGAGAAATTTTCTACCTCTATGTTGTCTCTTTATACTGGAGACTGCATGTCTTATGCATAAAAAATTCAGAGAGACAATATGCAGCACACCAAACTATGTTACGAGGCAATCATATATGATTGGTCTTCTAATACCTAATTCTAGCTCGATACGGGATTCAATCATTTTTAACAGCAGAAAGATATTTAACCATTTGCCTTTAGAGATAAGAAAAATGTATGAAAGAAAGGAATTTAAAAGGGCGACGAAGGCTCTATTGGTTGCGAGGGCTATTATGGTTTGACAGAGTACCATCAGGATAGATTTTAATATTGTATAGTATTATATATTGTTTAAAACCCAGATATGCCTGAATTATTTTTTTATTTTATTTTTGGTAATAACTATATATTTGTTAAAGAAATGGTATAAAGTTATTGTAAAAATATCTGAAATTCATTTATTTTAGATTGCTATTGACTTTTGAAGCTGTCCTTAAAAAAGGACAGTAGGAAAATACCCATAAAATCTAAAAATAATTGCAGAAAAAGGCGTTCTAGAAAAATAGTTTATTCAAAAATGTTATAACTAAATACAAGTATAAAACATAAAATTCTTAAATAATTAAGTATTGCTATGATAACTTTGAAAACATTCCATGTGTAAGGCCACATTACACTTGAAACATTTTTTTGAACTTTTTTATGGCATATGCGACAACGAGTTTGCTTGTCCTGTTTGACAAGATAATGTTCTTGGTTATCTAAATGTGTTTCGACATTTTCGAGAGAAGAAGGCCTGCCTCTGTTTTTACTGTTTTTGTTAGATTCCAGTAGACTCAATGCTACCTGTCTACGAAACATTACGCCTCCCATAAAGCTGTTATACAAAAATATATTATGATTTACAGTTATTCGTTTTTTCTCCTTTTGTGAATATCTTGTTACTTGATGGAACGGCTTTACCGGTAAATTGTTTGAGGCAACATTTACAGTATTATTGTCGTGCCATTTAACAATAACTACTTTGTTGTCACACGGGCGATAATCGCAGTCAATATAGTCTTCGTCATCATAATCGTCAACAACATTCTCTTCGGATAAGTTCATTAGTTCAGCTTCAGATCTAAGTTGACTTCCGGGTAAGTTGTTTGCTGTCATTACGTCCTCGTCCCCCGAGTCTTCATCAGTAAGATCTTGACAGGAATTGGTTGGCGACATTATTGCAATATCTACTTCATTGAAGGTTGACAAATTATCTTCATCTTCTTCTAAACTAAGAAGGAGTTCATTCAGAGTGAGGCCACTATAAAGAAAAAAATAATTGCAATGACGCCGTATATGCCTAGCGTTTCGCTAACCATGTTAGCATCATCAGGAGGTGATAAAACTTTTAAGTTTTAATCATCTCCTGATTATGCTAACATGGTTAGCGAAACGCGCGTCGAGTGCAAATATTCTGTTTCGGTATTGTGGATAAAACTCTGTTTTAGTGCATGTTGCCGAAGGTTCCAAACCCCAGCGTAGGTATATATTGTTTAAGTTGAGTATGACTGAATTTTATGTAATGTACTATGGTTTGGTTTTTGTTACTTGTAGGACTATGACGTTATACAGGGTGTCCGGAAATAGCATCGCCAAATTACAGAGGGTGATTCTACATAAGAAAACATGAACATTTTTTCATATGAATATGGGTCCGAAAATGCATAGTTTCCGAGATACAGCGTGTCAAACTTTTTATAAAAAATCAGTGTTTTGTTAATATCTTAAATATGATTTTGCTGATTTTGTTGAAATTTGGCAGGGTTTTCTGTAGTAATAAGGGGCTCATTTAGCCTTAATTAGATTAAAAATATAAAGTTCAGTGGCGTCCCGAAGGGCATCATAACGAATATTATTGACAAAAAAAGTGTGCGCCGCTGACTTTTTCAAACATTTTATATTTTTTTCATATTAAGCAACTAAAAATACAATATTTTTGATTCTCGAGTTGTTTTCGTATCTTGCTTCGTTTTCAATAAAAAAAAGTAAAAACCGGTTTATTACATTTCCAAACTTTTTTGATATTGATATTGAGATTCATCGATTTTATCAAAAAAATTTGGAAATGTAAAAAGCCGGTTTTACTTTTTTTATCGAAAACGACGCAAGATACGAAAACAACTCTAGAATCAAAAGTATTGTATTTTTAGTTGCTTAATACGAAAAAAATATAAATTATTTTAAATTTTTATAGAACAATCATAAATAGAAGTTATTTATTTTATTAATTTCTGTTTTATTAAAATTTGTACATTCTTTGAGATTTGCAATGTGTTTTATTGTAATGTTTTTTGTTCCCCTGAAAACATATTATTTACCTAATAAACAAATGGGTACTATTTTCTAAAGTTTCAGTTAAAGTACACACGTTTCCACTTACTTGTAAAATATAAATCTATTTGTATTTGTTTATTCAAATTTTCATAATTTACAATAATTATCACGATACAGTTGAAATTATGAACGAGAATAGCAGAAGCTATATGAATAAAAATTAACTTTGAACCTCATGATACAGGTATAAGGTGATTATTAACCCTAGATCATATATACGTAAGTATATGATCTATACCCGACGCGCCGAACAGATTCACCAAACACGGATACAATAATTCTTCTTATTTTATGATTTCATTGATTCCAAACATAGGAACTTTGATTAACACACTCTACTTTTACTATTTGTATTATGGATAAGAAAAATCGAAATGAAAAACAAAACATTGGGTCGATTCAATCATAAAATAAGACGAATTGTTTCCGCGATTGGTGAATCTGTTCGGCGCGTCGAGTATAGGTTATCAACCTATAAAAGTCAAAAATGGGAATATTCAATTATTATGCTAATCAAAGCTCCTTGTTATCATATTTAAACCTGCTTTGTGATACACGAAAAAATCTAACATCCGAAAGACGATTGACTTGCGTAAATTCTATTCACTGGACAATTAAGTAGCGAGATGTCATGCCCAACCATGATAATGATGCCCAACAGTATAACCATTTTATAATAGTACCCATTATAAAATGGTATACCTCTATGATATTTTAAATGACCCGCTTTACCGGTAAATGGGAAATCAGTGCAATAAAACGAGACCTTCCTGTAGAACGAGATGGACTGAGGAAATTTGTGACGTGTTTCAAACTGATTGGCTGGCGTTCGTTCGCCCCGACCGTTTCTAGTATATTGACCGTGATGTAAGTGGTCGTAAGCAGCATAGGGGTAGTTTAGTGTTGTTGTTGTAGAACATACTTGTGTTTCTGTAAGGGCTATTATGTGTGGTCTATTTGCCTGAAGAGGTTGGCGTACCGAATTTATGTTTGTTTTGAGGCCTCTTATGTTGCAGAAATCTATTCTAAATTGGTTCGGTATCTTCGCTGTCTGTGAAAGCGGAATGAAGGGCTCCCGGGGCCACCCAGCGCCCGGAGGTCCGAATGGCCGAGGAGTTTGCTTCCGGAATGTTTTGATCCTGGAAGCACCATCATGTCCATATATTCCTACTGTGGAAACCGGAACCACCAGCGCGGAAGCGGAACGTGATTCGTGAAAACCGCTCAGCATATCCCAGTTCTGGCGAGGTGGTCTTTCACTGGACGATGCGAGTAGGCGGATGCATCTACCACCTAGGGTCGCTTCCACTGGAAGCATAGGCCTCCGTCTCAATTCTTTGGTGATCCTTAGTCTGACACGGGTAAGAATGGGGTTTATTGGGTCATTTCCCAGTGATCAGCAACACTCTTTGTACTTTGGTGTTCTCCAGCCTGGATGAGGATGATGGGATTTGATGGGCCACAGCTCGCCGCAAACTCGGAATGGCGCGGGCGTCACTCCCCATAATCAAACTACTCTCACAAGTTTGATGTTCCTGCCTGCTAATACAATGCAGCCCCTCTTGTCATAAATTATCATTGATCAGCTCCAGAATTTGTTCTTCGGTGTTCTCCAACCTAGGGGAGGATGATTAGATTTGATGGGCCACATCCCGTGCCAAGTCGGTATAGCGGGGGCGTCACTCCCCGTAATCAATCTGCTCTCACCAGTTTGATGCTCCTGAATGCTAATACAATGTAGCCCCTTTCGTCATAAACTGTCATTGATCGGCTCCAGACTTTGTACCTCGATGTTCTCCAGCCTGGGGGAGGAGGATGAGTTTCGATGTGCCACATCCCGTGGTAACTCGGAAAGGCGGGGGCGTCACTCCCCATAATCAAACTCTTCTCACAAACATTTGCATACCCCAACCTAGAATTTTTGGAAATTACAAGAAAGCTATGGATGATGTGGACAAGTTGGATGGATTTGTCGCTGTCTATAGGACGAGAATGAGGCAGAGAAAATGGTGGTGGCCAATATTTTAGTACATCTGATGTATTTGTCGTAAATGCGTAGCTACTTTTTCGAAAAGTGCAACCATCCAACAAAATGTTGAGTGCCTTATTAAAATATAGAAGATACCTCGCCTTAAGTCTTTTGTAGAGCAATGATCAAATATCTATTAAGGAAAAAGTTGCACCAATATCAATTTATGTTGCAAGATTTGATAAAATAAACCATGGAATAGTCAAAGTCGTCTAGTACGTCACTCATATTTATAAAATAAAGATAATTGCTCTACGAATATTGCCCGCAAACACGTATATGAATTTGGAAATATCATTATGAAGCTTGACATTAACGGAAAAGTGAAAGTCACTTTTCTTTGATAATAAACTACCAATTTGAAAACATAATTACCATCAAAAATTGGCTTAGCACAAATGTTATCTGAAGAGATGTTTGCAGAAAATCAAAAACCATAAACACTTCCATGACGTCGTTGAAAGAACCAATATACCTAAAAAAAAGTGATGAGTACACTATTCTCGTAGTACGCCGGTAAACGATATTGGTCGATACAAACAAATTATTTTCTTAACTTATTTTGACCACAAAGGTGAGGATAGCAATTAACAGTATAACTACTTACAAGCAATTAAAGTAGTGGACTGTATTAAGTTAGGGGGGTGGGGTTTTAAACATAGATTCAAATTGAAACCAGAAGGTAGGTATGGTAATGCACTTTAATAATGCAATTATGCATTTGCAATTGATGTAAAAAAATAAGTACAATTTTTAAATACTTCTTAATCTACTTCCATGCATTCAATCATTCACTCACATAAAAACTAAATACAAAAGGGTGCTTAATTAAAATATTTACTAAAAAGTCTTGATTTGTTACTTTAAAATAAAAGTTTTGTCTTTAAAATTTCAACTTTCCTTTCACTCTACAAAATACCTTGATCTACGCTTCTCTCTACTTCCCTCCAACCAGGCAGGGATCTGACTTCAAATACTTGTTTGGATCTTATAGGCACGATTTGAGCTACAAATTTGGTACCGCCATTTTACTGCTTTTCTTCAACTACAGGACAGTTAAGCCGAGACGCTACGTCGTTTCTGGCCTTAAGGAATTGCGTTAAAAACGCCTAAACGAGGTCTTTGTCCAACGTGGACAAAAATAACAGAGGTACACTAAATATTCTCTAATATTTGTGCATAAAAATGGAGAAATTGCCTAAAAGGGTGGGACCTTTTGGCGCGAAGATGAGAACGAGAGCTTTCACTCTTGCTTGAGTGAAAGCCTAAACTGCACTTTTAGAGGCTAGAAAGCGGTGACTGGACCGATTTAGTACACGAAAATAACTAACAAAATGAGCGAAACACCAATTAGTTGCCTTAAACAGGGCTAGGACAGGGCTAGATGGATTTTTGGCGCTAAAATCATGCGGAGCGGTGACAAGACCGACGCATCACGGCTGAGTGTTTGCTACGCACTAATAAGAACGAAGTAATTTCTTCTTCGAGCTGACGGCCTCGCGCCAAGCTAAAATCGGCTGTGAGTGGAGAGTTTCTTTTGAGAGGGTAAAAGTATCTTTTTTCTTTGTTTGACATGTGCTCTGTACTGAACACTGACGGAGACACGGATATATTAAATTGAAAACGCTTACACACGATTGAATTGACAGAATGACATTTAGCTTTATATGATGGATCTACCATCCAGGTTTGGACTAAGGAGTCGTGATGAAGAACTGAAATATGCTGCTTTAAATGCACAAATTTCCGTTTACCTGGGGCGAAATAAATCTATTCGTGGGTTAATTATGGCTCATTCATGCTACATAAATACAGGGTGTTATCACTAAACTATACAGTGAAAAACGAAAGTTTATACACGTGTTGGAGTGTTTCCCCAACAGATATATTATTATTTACATCTTAAGTATGAGCGTCATTACACTCACGAGTGGGAAACAGTGTTTGCGACGAGGTCGCAAACCGGGTCACGGGATCTCACAAATGTTGTAATATGATATAGCTCACGAGTAACGTACATAATTTTATCTTTAACAACCCATGTTTTTACTTTCTTGCCGTCATATAGAGCCAGCCGCTTAACTTCACAGCAGTGTTGCCATGTCTACAGATTTGTCGGTAGATCTACTAATTTTCGTAATGTTCTACTGATCTATAAGATAAAATTCTACCGAAAAGTTAAAAAAATTATTGTCAATATTTTAATTTTCTACTTAATATTATATAAATATTATTTATCTAGTACCAATTTATAACTTAATTGTATTAAGAAAATTAAATAAAAAAAAATTAGTGGAGGTATTTGGTCAAGCGTCTAACAATAGGGGCAAATTTTCGATGCGATACCGTGCATGCGCAATGGCGAACCAAGAATAATAGTTATTATTATGGCTTTGCATGGCCCTCCGCTCGCTTCGCTCGCTACGGGGGCGCAATCAACAGGAACTAACCAAAACTAATCCAAGGCTAACCAAAAATTAAGAAAAAAAAATAATTAATAAAAAAACAAACATAACCTTAAAGAAAGGTAAACAAAAAAACCTGTCGCAACCGACGGGAATCGAATCGAATTCACTCTGCCGCTAAACCGAGGCACTTGTTTAATGTTTCTATTTAGTCTAGTGGTAGTGGATTCCCCGTTGTAGGTATGTGTTATATGTTTATGTAATTCCCAGACAGAAAAGTGGCTTATTTAACCGAGGTGTTGAACTACAGCTTAAAAAAGTATAAAGGAAAAAGGTATTTTATATCGAATTGTGAAAGAAAGTGGCAATAGTATTTAATGGCACATTCGAACGACATTTTATTCTGACTGACTTTGCAGGATTGCACGTGCAAATACAAAAATAACCGTTTTCTATGGATGAGTAAGGAAATTGTTGCAATGTACCGAATTTTGCCGTAAACTACCGAAAATTTACGATCGTGTCTGCCGATAAAACATGAGCTGGACCTGGCAACACTGCTTGACAGTCGTATAGTCAGTATTGTCACAGTTTTTACCGTCACGTGCGTTTTAAGATCCTTTACAGGCGTAGCCGACTGTATCAAAATCGGCCTCTCCTATTGGTCGATCCGCATTGCCCTCCGCTCACTTCGCTCGCTACGGGGGCTCAAGAAAAGGAAACTAACCAGGTGCTAACCCAATCTAACCCAAGACATACCCAAAATCAAGAAAATGTCTATTTAGAAACATAATCTTTAAAAAAATTATAAAAAAGCAACGGGGTTCGAACCCAGGTAAGACCCAACTACCTAAACCTCACAGCCACGAGAGCTCTTGCGAGAAACTGGTTGGATCACGATGACATATGGTAATACGAGATGGATCGACCAATAGGAGAGGCCGATTTTGATATAGTCGGCTACGCCTGTAAAGGATCTTTAAATGCCCGTCACGTATGGTATAAACTGTGGTATTGTTGAGCAACCAAAATTATAATCGTCATATTCGTCATTTTGGTGCAGGTGGATATAAACTGATTAAGTAAGATTTTGGACAAAATGCAACAAGGTGCGTGTAAGTGCAACTCATTTATTTATTTAATATGCAATGCTCCATCTTCCCAAAGTCATATAGACTAATTACTATTAACTAAACTGGGATTACTTATACGGTTTAAGAAATACATTATTTAAATCGATGGCTAAAAGCTAGATATTATTATACCAGATAAAGTCGCATTCATTTTGAAAATATTATCTTAAACCGTTCGAAAGTTGCCGCTGGACGGTGGTGACGGGACACGAGCACAATATTATATCCTGCTCTCTTCAAGGCGTGACTATGCAAATTGATATAACATTATGAGGTATTATGCCACAAAATAAATCACATTATTTGACCGAAATAACAGCACTCAAGTGACGTGAAAATTGTCAAATAATAAAAGGGTTAGTAGACTTGTATTTTAATCGGTTTTAGGAAAAAGTATGATTATCGTTACTTACTTGATAATATCTCTGTGCATCTCAATGCACTTTTTAAATGTTATGACGGCAGCCGTGAGGTTATCAATTTGCCCATCATAATCTCTTTCAACTTTCTTCTGGTATGAATCAAAATTCTTTAAAATGTGATGCAATATTTCCAATTGTCCCGTGGGATACATAATTAAAGAAAAAATCAGAATGTCGGTGGAAGTTTGGAAACAAGCTAGGGTCAATAAGTACATGGTAATTATGTTATATGACATCTAAAA